>JAJJMA010155627.1:0-10152 GCA_023529015.1 Papaver nudicaule | reverse complement strand
TTCTGCATCAAACAAATGTCAATAAGAAGTTGAGACCGCGATGCACATCAATTTGCAGTGGTGAATTTCATTGATGAACCCAAAATTAAATTGGTGACAATTTCAGTTTGAGAAGTTTTTGTTCAATTCAACAAAAAAAATCGTGAAAGACAAGCATTTGCACTTGCTCGCTTTGCTTAAAATGACCTGCAGGCTTCAGGCCAGACATACAATTTGAAACAAGCACTAGTACTGTTGCAAACTTGCACATTCACCACAAACCAAAGTTATTCCGAGACTAACACTTACCGCCATCAACCGTCTAACTAAATATGATTTTCTGAAACAACAAATTGAGAATGGGTTAGACAATTTCTGTTAACTAAATTTCATATCTTATTTAGGTTCCTGTTGGTTCACATAAGCAGGTCAAGAGTGTTCGGATGTTTGAATCAACATGGGAGATGACATTACCAACCAAATTGTTAGTGTTGCAATGCTATTAGTTTCAAGCACTTCCAAGTGGATAATTGGATCTACTAAGTTAGATCATTTAACTAGTATCCTACTTGATCGGATTTGGATAATTGGATCTTTGCAATTATATGTTGGAGAGAAGAAATCATTGTGTAATATCTTGTTGTTGTTGTTGATCCTCAACATCATATGCCATTATTTGATTTGGTGGTGGTGGTGGTGGTATCAGCTTGTAGTTCAGGGCGGCGGCCCAAGGTAGATAAGGGAGGAGAGGAGAAGAGAGGAAATAAGAAATAAGAACTGGGAGCAACAGAACCCTAACAGAGACGCTTAAATAGAACAGGTAGGTTTATGATTTCAATGATACGATTAGTGTGATGGATTTGTAATACTCGGAGACACATATATGAAAAGATTCCAATGGTTGTCCAAGACTATGGATCTGGACACCGTAACTCCTTTAGTTAGCAGCACAAAAGCCTTGGCCAATTTAGTGGTGCTGTGTCCAGTGACAAGCCCGTAGAGTAAATTCACCTAACTGGCTTTATCTTATCAATAAAACCTGCAATAAACCTGCTCGTTTTAATGTATTGCTCCAGTTGTAGAATCCGAAAGTTACCATTTTATTTTAGAAGAACATAAAAAATGTTGCAATTTAATGGAGTCATAGGTTGTCATGAGGAATTAATTATACCCGCGGCACTCAACAGTGAAAGGCCTCTTCTGGTTGAGGTATAGAATGTTGCAACACACAAGCAAACCATATGTTCTGCAAGAAGCCCGTACAAGTAATCGAGATGTGCGTGATCAAGTTGATGTGTCATCATTAGACCAAGATGTTCCTCACCTCAAGATGTTTAATGGCTTTACCAGAGCAGTCCTTACAGCTGTGCCAGGAGGAAGAAATTTCATTGCTTCTTATAATTCGGTTTAGGAGTGGATTACACTATGGCTTATGGTGAAAACTGGATCAACAAATTGTCCTGTGCTCTTTGGTCCAAGCATACAGAACAAGAGCTGGCTCTATATTCTTCGCTCGTTGGCACATTATTGCTGGGCTCAAGGCCTGTGATTTAATTTTAACTACTTTATGAAACAAGTGGGAGTATATAAGAAATGCCTCCTGCCCAACGGGGAGTTTTCTGGTCACAGTGCTTGAACTATTGACTTCCAACTCCCGAGTATAGAGAGTATGCATGCCCTTGGCCAGCGCAAAATTGTGATATTGTGGCACTGGCACAACAGTGTATATTGGTGCAGCTACAGTACTATTACCGATTGGGCTTTTTCTGTTGTGGGCAGCATTGGTAAATGGGATCTGAACCATTGAATGAGCCTGATACAAACAGGTCGATCCTTGTCACTGTTGTCAAAATATCATAAAAACACTTGATAGAGTCAACGGCCGTAAATCTAGCATTCATTCGACGTGTACGTACCAGATGAGAATCTACCCTTATATATACAAAATGACCTAAACCCACACTCAACATATGATTAGGGTTCATTTCAGATCTTCATTGAGAGGTAGAGAGAGAAAGAGAGCGTGGAGAAATTAGGGTTCTTGCTTCTGAGATTCAACAAACACAAAATGCACTTTGGTAAAATCAAAAGTGGAGGTTTTGTATGGGAGTTTGGTGATGAAAAGAAAAAACAACTATTTAGAAATTAAAAAATACATTATAATTTCTTCTCTCAAAATATGGTATCAATTTTTTTCCTTCAGGTTTTTCATATGTGAAGACATACCGTAGCACATTCTCATACTCTCTTCAAGGCAGATTGAGCTATTAGCTACCTTTCAATCCAAGCAGATCTTGATATTGCTGTCTGAATTAGTATAAAGAAATAGAGTTGGAAATTTTTGTATGTCTTTTCATTCTGCAAATTAATTTTAGTTTCAGAAATGTTTTGCAATTTATTGTTGTGTTAGGCCTTGTTAATACTATTTGACTTGGAAATCATGTTTCACATACAATTCACTCGCGACGGCATTTTAATTCTTTGAAAATATTTATTTTTTGCTTAATCTATAAGATTTGCTATTGTTAGAATCTATTCTTGTGCATTAGTAGGATATATGACTTGAAATTTAAGATCCTTCAAACAGAGGAAGAGTATGAGTAGTCTTTTCACTTCATGAGGAGAAAACTCCGGACATAATCAACTTTGTAGGGTTGATTGGCCAAAGCGCTCCCTAATATGCGTGCAAGAGTAACCACCAAACTGCGCTTTCTGATCTTTGAACTAACAAATACATGATTTCCAAATTACAATAAAGCAAAGGTCTAAACTCTCGAGGCTTTGAAAACTGTAGCCAGTGACCAAAATCTTAAATTCACTGCAATGTCATTCATTTGTCACCAAGGTTACAACTCCAATTTCATAAATATGGAGTGAATTGCATTCTCCCGCTAAAAATGAAGCCTAAGCAGGGTCCTCTTGTTAGAGCATCTCCAACCAGACTTTGTAAAATTCTATATTTTAGGCCACATAGGATTTGTTGGGTTTAAAAGAAAAAAATCATCTCCAGTGGGAACTTCAAAGGTGAATGTGAAGATGTTATTATGACGGTTATTTTAAACATCCTTAACTCCATCCTCTTTTTTACAGAGGATCACTTAGAGGATGTGAACATTCTAATCATCAACATCTAGGGTTGTTGTTAAAAGACTAGATAATTAATTTAGAAATCAATGGTTTAAAAAAATCAAGTTTGATTGATGGTTGGAGATGATATATTTTTACCTCCTTAAAATATGGGAACTTTAATCTCACATCTTCAAAATTATGATTAAAGTAGGATTGACATCACATCACCATTGGAGATACTCTTAAGGCGCAGCATGAGTGCGAAGAAAGGAATTCAGTTGGCTGTGAGATTAAAGTTCCCATATTGCGAGTACATACTTTTTTGGGAGTACAGCCAAATTGCGCCTCCCTCCCTCATTTGTGTGAGTAGAGAAGGAAAGAAAGAATGAAAGAGAGCAAATCTTGAACCCTAAACTCAAATGGCAGCAGGAGCTCCCTCATCTATAAGCCAAGCTGCAATAAAAGCTAAATCATGGCAGAAGCAAGTGGTAGTGGTTCAATGAGTAGTATCACCGGTAACAAGATATATTCGCATATATCAGATGCTCTAACACACCAATGGACTAAAATCAAATCAGGAAGTATTAGTATGTCCCCTTGATTTGTTTAGACCTGCGGCATATATCAGTACTCATAAATTGACTAAAAGTACTGTATATACAATACATGCATCATATTTTCGTTGTGCTACTGAATCTTTGAACCAATCAAGTCTTGACCCACGAAATAGAGTCTGTGTAGACCAACAACAGGATTAAATGACAAATGTGGCATTTTGATTCAAACTTTGGACCAGAAAAAGAACAAGCATTTTGTTGACGCCATAGCAAAAGCCAATGTCAATAAGAAGTTGAGACCGTGATGCACATCAATTTGCAATGGTGGATTTCATGGGTGAACCCAAAATTAAACGGGTGACAGTTTCTGTTTGAGAGTTTTTTGTTCAATCCAACAAAAAAAAAAGTCTCTTGAAAGACAAGCCTTTGCATTGAGCTCATTTTAATGTGTCTATTGGTATCGGATGGGATCTGCATTACTTGCTAGCTATGTTATACAAAATTAAATTGCTAGTTATTCCGTGACTGACTCTTACCGTCAACAGATCTAAATATGATTTCATGTAACAACGAAATGAGAGTAGCTAAGATGGGTTACATAATCTCTGTTACATCCAGATTACCTCAATCATACATTTTACGAATGAAAAAAGTACAGCAACAAAAAAAAACTGGCAATGACATAACTATCATTTCAGAACTTATTTAGAAAGTTGGTTCACATAACCAGGACAAGAGTGTCGGATGTTAGAATTCTTCACCCCCAACAACCTTGCGTACTTACATATGGATAATTGGATCTAAGTTAGATCATCTAACTATTACCGGTATACTACTGTTGTTTGTCGGATTTGGACGAACACTTATTCATTCCCCGATCTTTTACGGACTTACTATTTTTCGCTAAAGAAATTCTAATACAGATTAAGAAGTATACAGTAACAGCTTACAAGAATCAATAATTAAAAATAAGAAGAAAATTATAAGCCACTACTTTCATCAGCGCCACCACCAGAGAACGAATCAGCTAACACAATGCTGTGGTTGTTGTTATGAGCCTAAATTAGACAGATCAATGACTCTGAAACTAATGGATCAGACATCAAAGAGGAAATGATATCAAGGGATTCGTACAAAAAACAAAAAAGCAATAAAAACATGTAATGACTTGCATTGGATTTATGAGTTTTGTCTGAGAGAAGAAATTATTGTGTGGTATCTTGTTGTTGTTGAAGATCATCAATATCTGATGCCATGGCTTGATTTTGTGGTGGTAGTTGTGGTGGTGGTGGCAGCCATTAGTTTGAGACGGCGGTGCAAGGAACAAAGGAAGAGATAGAATTGAGAGAAGCAATGAAACCCTAGCATATACACGGTTAAATAGCACAAGACAACCGACAATGATGGAAAAGATTCAAACATATCCGTAGGGTAAATTCACCTTTACATTAGGTTTTTCATTCAATAAAACATGTCTTAGGACATGCTACAGTTCATAAGATCATGTATAGAACTAAAGGTCATGTCGCACTGACCTTGACTGTGGCTAGTGAATCGGGCCTGGCATGTTGTGGAGGCATTGCCCATTCGGAAAAAAACGGTCAGGATTTAGGGTCAGCCATAGAGTACAAGATGGCCGTTAAAAAAATAATCGACGATCACAACTAACCCTAATCTTTTCTTTTGCTAGCCAACTAACCTAATCTGTTCTAGATCTGGTCCAAGACGAACAAATGTAGGAGCTTTATTGAAACCGTTGAATTCGGAATATGGTAAAGTAGCTCCTGGCTGGGGAACTACCTCTTGATATGGCCACCAAAGATTTTATGCGAGGATGACTACCGTGAGATGATGAAGCTTAAAATACGGGCAGAAGCTGCTGATGTGGCTAAATCTCAGGTGATTTTCATACTCCTTGAAGTTTATTGCAGTTATTTAGCGATAAAATTGATCAAGTTAATTTCCTAAAAGCGCAGATTTATCAACTTTATAAAGAGGAAAGCCTTGCATAATATATAACTTTATTAAAAAAAAAGAAAAACACAAGTTGAATTTTACGTTATAACAATTGTATCTTTATTGTTTTTCTACCAAATGAACATCAAATAAACACATTTACAACATCAATTACATTTTTAAATATTTACCCATCACTTAATAAACGGCGCTGCTATTCAGCGCCCGCTTTTTTCAGCGCCCTATTCTCCGCCCGCCATCCTCACCACACATCTTCTCTTTTCTCCATCTTGTCCACACATCTTTCTTCTTTTCTTCTTCTCTTTTCTTCTCTTTCCTCCATCTTGTCCGCTCATTTTCTTCCATCTTCTTGTGGCGCTGACACGCGGCGGGAGATTTTGGGGCGGAGCCATCGGCGGGCGGTGTATAGCATTTCTGCTTAATAAAATTAGATATTATGTATTGTCATAAAAATTAATCAGAACAACAAAAATATAATAGTAATAACTAGGTAGATTTAATTTTCGTGTGAAATACACATGTAATGTAGTGCACTGTGCCGTGCCGTGCACTGTGTTGTGATGTGCCGCGTGCTTGTTCGTGCCGCGTGTTGTGTTGTGCGGTACTGCCGACTAGTCAAGCACGGCACAACACACTAAACTAACGTGATGTGCTTGTGTTGTGCTTTGTCGCGTGCCGTGTTGTGCTGTGCCCAAATTTTAGCGTGCTGTGATGTGCCATTAAAATGCATGACATAATTTACACCTCTTGTGTTGGTATTGGTTGTGTGAGAGTTGGGTGTAATAAAAAATGATAGGTAAAGGTGATTATTAAATTTGATAAAAACTACTTAGTCATTTCCCCATTAAAAATCAGGAGAGACTACTTAATCATTTTCACATTTTCCTTTAAAACAATATTACCTATTTTCCCTTCCTCTTTGGTTTATTTACGTTTTTTACCTTTGTTGGATTTTAAAACAAAGGGTAACTTAATAATTTAGGGGATATCCTACCAAATGTAGTTTTATCAAATTGGTTTAATTTTGTTATCATTCATTTTTAAAAAAAAAGTCATAAAAGGGACTCCCTTCCTTCGGGCCCTTCGGACCCTCCGGACGGCCGGCCCAATAGTCTTTGTTACATCCAAATTACATCATTACATTTTATGAATGAAAATAAAAATACTGGCAATGACCGAAGTTCTTGATTTCATAACAAACTTATTTAGGTAATAACTGGTTCACATACATAAATTAAAATTTGGAGACAAAGAAACAACACTTCAATGCTCAAGAGATTGAAAATTAACATTTTGAGAGAAGAAATCCTAATGTGAATAGGTCTGATTGCCGGTGATCCTAATAATTGAACCACTACTAGTTTCTTCTGCCATGATTTTGATTTTGTGGAGCTGATTGATGAGGGAGCTGTTGTTGTTGTTTGAGTTTAGGGTTACAGATTTGCTCTGTTTGTTTCCTTCTCTACACAGACCAACGAGGGAGGGAGGCGCAGTATGGGTGGACTACTAGAAAAGTCTCTTCTGCTAGTTATATATACTAGATTTATGCCCGTGCTACGCACCGGGTCTATTTTTTTTTCAGTTTGTGTGTAAATTATCATCCTTTTCCTTAATTTTTTTTCATATTTTTTTCCACCTTGCCTATAAAAACAAATCATCCTTTTCCTTAATTTTTTTTTTATATTTTTTTCACCTTGCCCATAAAAACAAATTGGAATTTTTTACAGGCACAAAACTTATCAAGATAGCCTCAATTGTTACTCTCGCCCCACTTTTTTCCTTTTAATTAACTTAAATTTTGTATTCCCCTGAAATCGTGTTAGTTAGCAAAGTTTAAGTATATGTGATACACACCACTTTTTTCTCCGTTTGTTTGTTTAGTGCCCGTGTAATCTTCTCATGCTAATTTGGATCCTTCGAATTCAATGTTGCTTTTAATTTAGCCTTCAATTCATTTTTGCTTCACTGTCGTTAATTTATATTATTTGAAAAAGATTTCTAATGAAATTATCCTTCAACTATATTGTGACATTCCAAGCCGCCTACTCCCGTAAGCAAGCTACCATCATATACTCATTTACCTCCTGTACTTCCAGCCATGCACCGTTGTATAGTAATATAACTCCCACCCATGTGGTAAAGACACCTGCATACGGTCATTCACCTCATGTAACATTCGAATGCCTCGTATTCCTGTAACCAATCCACCATCGTATACTCATACATCTCTTGTAACTCGAGCCACCATTGTATAGCGTTGTGCCTCCTACTCATGTGTTATCTAGTCAACACATGGAGAATAAATAGAAAAAAGATGCACTTTTATTCAAGAAGACAAACGGATACCGACTCCCACTTCACATGCCTAGGACTGAATTTGCTGGGAGAACAATTAATTTCCTAGCCATCTACTGAATCAGGATCCACAACCATTGACTCAACAACACCCAATTAGTAGCAAGAGAACCAATAACTCTTGCAGTTTCTTGACAATTCCCTGTTAGTTTGTCTTCTAAGTCCCTCAATTAAGCTTATAGACTAAAATTTGTTGGCCTGCAATCTGGTTTTTCGTCAAGAGTTTATAAAAATGTCAATATTATGTTTCGGACGAAACTTTGCTAAAAATAGAAATTCTAAATGCAATTGTACTTGAAACCATATAAATGAAGGTTCAATATTTACCGTAAATTCGTCGCTCAAAGACCAAAGAGGACGACAATGTCCACAGTTTCACCATGGACGATGAAAGTTGAGCTGCTCCTTTCAAATATCTTCCCTCAGGTCGAGTACTCTAGCCAATTTCTAGTATTATGATGAAGATTTAATTGGTAAGGTTTTGAAAGTGTACCCTAATTCTCACGGTCTTACCTGCTGAATTATCTACTCTGAACCCCATGAATTTCACTGCTTTGAAATATTTCACGGACAATTTAAGTCAGCTTGTTACATTCATATGCTTTCCAAGTACCACCAAGATAAGATATGATTAATTCAAATAACAATGCCATCTGCGGGAATCGAACCCACAGGTTTCTACATGAAAGCATGGGAAAGGGAAAACAATATTCGTAGAGGCTTTAGTCCGTTTTTATTTCCCATGGATCAAAAACCGCCTGTATCGTTTCATGCCCAAAAGCCTGTCCCGTTTGAAGTTTAGGCCAAATTTAGATACCCCTTTTTTTTTCTCATTTGTAATTCGATTGTCTGAAAACCTATCAGGTATCTTTTTTTAACTCCATTTCGATTGTCTGAAATCCATCCTTTCCATTAAACCAAGTCATAGTAAAACCAATGCCGAAATCAACAGCAGCCTCTCAAATACGTATATGGGAATATGTAAAGCCATTTTGTATTTAGATTTTTTTTCTAAATTTTGATTTGGTGGTTTTTTAATCTTTCGACTATTGTATCAATTTCATTTCGAGATTCAGAGAAAATTCAAATTTGTCCGTGTTTGTGTTGCATGTGCTCAAGTCCGTATTGCCTTTTAGTAGTCCTTAGGCCTCCTTTTTGGATTTATGGGCGTCAGCCGGTGCCTTGAGAAGCTATCTGTCTGCAAAGAAAGAAAGTAAAGTGTTTTCATTAGTAAAACAGAACTATTAGATCAAAGCATTAATACTTTCTCACAAAGCAGGAAATCTAATAAGTCAATGGTTGTGAAGTAGGATTTCTCTTCTAACGCATTTCTGACACCATGAAATAGGAAGAGCTTTGCCATTCAAAATAAGTCCACCAATATTCTAACTTCCCAGTTGACCTGTAGGCACATGTAAAGCAAGCTCTTCACAGTGTATTAAAGAATCTAGATGAAAATTTTGTGTCTTGTCAAGAATCCCTATCATGTGTAAACCTGGGAGGCATGATATTGCCAAACATGCATGGTTGAAGAGGTTTTAAACTGATGCCATTTGTGAGAGTCGAACACACAACTACATGAGCTAAGACAGCAAGTAGAATTAGTATTTGAGCTAATATAAGTGGGATTTAATATATTGACACTTAAGCTAAGCATAAAATGACCGAATAAGGTATAGATATGTGTGATATTAACCTTATAATCTCCTTGAGAGAGTGTCAGAGGCAAGAACTAAAAGAGCCAATCAATGGGCATAGAGATGTGTATAAGAAACCACTACCTTTATGAGACTCATCTTAGTTCGCCGGCTCTCTTCAATCTTGATGGCCATGGGAAAATAGTAGGTAAAATGCATTCCCGAAATTGTACAGACTAAGAGTAACCACTTGCATTACAGTTTATAATCAAAACTGTCCGATGCCAGTAGCATTGATGTTACAACCTCACTTTGTTTTCGTACATTATCCGAATCCGGACTATTTAGAATATATGGGGGGGTAATGCAAAAACATACAAACACTTATATTCCAAACTCATTTTACTAATCCACATGCTTCTATGTATATATTCAGTCATTAAGATTACCCAAACGAAATCAAAAGAAAACGCACCTCATACCTCAACTGCATTAGTATGTGGAGTGAATACAAAGCCGCAAGACCTTATGAACAACATTTCAAAACTCAAGAAAGGGATTCCCTTCATTTCTCCATA
>JAJJMA010155626.1:0-15247 GCA_023529015.1 Papaver nudicaule | reverse complement strand
GCCGACCACCTTTCTGACCCAGTGAACAACAATGCTTGGTCATATGCCACCAACTTCGCACCAGGAAAGTAAGGAACATTCATGACAATGAACTAAGACGACCCCCCTTTAAAGGAAAATGGCATTCAATATTCTTTTCTGCTTCTAAATTTATCATGTACATTCATTTAGCTTGTATATAATCTGTCATTGAGATCTGCCAGCTTCTAGACAAAGGTTCAAATGATTGTCCGTTAACAGTTTATCATACAACAACCAATGTGACAGAACGATTTAGAGCCAATCCAGTCTTGCTTGACATGCAAAACATTATAAAGTAACTAAAAAATTGTCAAGGACATGCAACAAAACATGAAAGCAATTCACCATTAATCATGGTCTTACTTGTTCCGGATGATTACATATCTTCTTTCTAGCCTTGTTAGCCTTTCGTCTTTCTATCAATGCACGCTTGGCCAATTTCTTTCTACGTAAATACATTTTCTCCAAATCTTTCCAAGCAGTAACATTAGTTTCGCCCAAATCTTTCAAAGAAACAATGCTATGCGTGTGAGGAATTACCTCATTGTAAACACTTTTGGTACCATTAACCTTATCATCCGGAAGGTTGTTCAAGGTTGGAGTTCTAGGGTCATACCAGTAGGTGCGCATGCCAATCCAATCATACCATAAAACTGCATTGCTCCTTGTGATTGCCAAGGGCTTAAAACAAGCTGGAAAACCCAGTTGTACGCTAAACTCCTTGAGCCAATGTGCTGAAATTCTGCCCTGGTACACCCATATGTCAGCGCGAGAAGCTCCAGTGATTGTATGAACCAAATACAAATTATTGTTCCCTCCGAGCAACTTGAGTGGAGTATTGTAAGCTACGTAATCAAAATCTTCAGAACGTGGCAACGCGATGTAATGGAACTTCTCGCCTTCCAAATCAAAGGCTGCAATCTCACCATCTTGCACCCTATAGTTACTTGGGTGCAACCAGAAAAGTGCTCCTTTCGCATAGATTCCTGATGCATAATTGAACGCGCAACGGTGACGAGTAAGTCCGAGGTATCTCCACTCACCTCCACCAACAGTGTATACTTGAACATGTCCTCCCTCCTGTTCCTCATCATTGCAATAAAAAATCGTCACAACCTTGTACACGTTAGTCGAAGGACAATAGCCAAACCCGGTTGCTAAACGACTCCAGGGAAGCTTTGTGCTTTTTATCTCCCAAGACAATTCATCAGACTCATTCAATTCCGGAAGAGCTGATATCTCCAGAGGCAATTTAGAGTAATCAAATTCCGGAAGAACGGCAGAATGTCTGGTAAACGGGTTGCAGACTACAAAAGGGTCTCGAGCTTTCACATGATATTTGCCAAAGCAAACCAGACCATTGCAGGATCCAACCACGACACCTTTTGGGATGGTTTGCTTAAATTTGTTGTAGTAGTAGTAGTTTATCGTCTTAGAATGAGCATAACGATCATACTCATCTTCATAGAAACAACTGATTTCTATAACTCTACGATTGCCATGCACGTATTGATTGTAAGCAGATTGGGCGAAAAGGAAACCTGGCTTTTTTCCAGTTTTATTACGGAGGATTGCTCTCCAGGTTGTGCACACATGTTTGGCCTGTATGTCTGCATCAGTTGGTAATCGAGAAAGTATGTTTTCTAAGACATCATTGTGAAGATTCTCCATTAACTACTGAATTCCTCTGCCAATTTTTTCAAGAGAAGCCAAAAACTTGTACCGAAGGCCATGCCCATGCTTATATAGTGGTTTCTTTCTGCGCCCTAAGGGCCTAGAGCTTCTTAAGAAAGTCGGTGCAGAGGATCCAAGCCCATTTACCGTCTTTGCAGGTTGTCCGGGCCTTCAGGCGACTGTATTGGTAGATTCATCTAGTCTTCCATTCCATATGTGACAGTGACATTGTGCTCGTGCATAGGCTAAAGGCGTCGAACGGTGAATGCATATACACAATGGTAGTTTATTAGTGTTGACACTACCTGCAAAGTTAATTTGACTTACATGGCGAAAGACTTCGGAAGGGTGTGACAACTAAGAAATATGCTAAAGGCTGAATTCCATGTAGATGTCTCTCTTCTCTCGAGAAAATTTTTGATGGGGGCAATATTCGATGGGGGCGTGAGAGACGAATGGGAGGCTGCCATTTGTCATCATGGCTAACCTTGTTCCAAACAAACAAAAAGTTGCCATTTTTTTAGGAAGGATATTTTAGGTGAGAACTTAGTAATCTGTATTGACAATACTTATGGACCTCGGGAAAGCCATATTAGAACGTTAAACCCCCGGGAAAGCCATATTAGAACCTTAAACCCCCGATTTATACCGACTACAAGATGTACCAAAACCACGACTGAATTCTAAGTTCAAAACCACCACCTAATTATGCAACAGGTTTAGGTCGTAGTGCTACTGGGTTTACAACTAGGGCTAATGTTGGTCCACCTCAAGGAGGCGCTGGTTGTGGAAGAGGGAAAGTGGAGAAGATGAAGGAGGAGCAGAAGAGAGGAAACGGGTTAAGATGAGAATCAAACTTCAATTGGGTAATAAAGGAGCAGAGAATGGGTTAAGATGAGAATCAAACTTCGATTGGGTGATGGGATTATAAAGGAGCAGTAAATGGTGTTGAACATGATTTTCTTCATTGGGTCGTTACAAAAGAAAAAGAAGAGATTCAATTTTTATCTCATAAATAAACGACTTTTTTTTCTAGTAGAATAGAGACTAAAGGTAAGCGACATTAGCAGAGATTTTTTTTTATAACACCGATGATCAAACTCACGAAGAAGACGCATACATTGATTTACATTAAGAAAACACCGAAAATGCCCATCCGCATAAAATGTCGCTTGAATTGGCTGCTAGGAAACGAAAACCTTGAAGACAAATGGCAGCCTCCCATTTGTCCCTCACGCCCCCATCGAATATTGCCCCCATCAAAAATTTTCTCTCTTCTCTAGTACTTTAATTTGAGTTCTGAGGCTCTTCAGCACATTTGCCTTGACATTATAGTATGAACACGCTTCTCTAAACCTTAGGCCCATTTCCTCTCTACGTTTCACCAATTTAGTCAATTTTCGGAAGAAGGACCGATTCTCCGTTTAGCGGGTTGCAGACTAGGAAAGGATCTAGTGCTTGTGCATGATATTTGCCAAAGCAAACCAAACCATTGAAAGAACCAACCATGACATTTTTCGGGACGGCTTCAGCAATGAATTTGCAGCTGATTTCCATTTCTGTAGTAAATGCCTTGTCAGAGTAGTAGTTCATCATCTTAGAACGAACATAATGATCATACTCATCATCTTCATAGAAAAGGAAACCCGACTTTTCGATTTTACGGAGGATTGCTCTCCAGGTTGTGCATACACGTTTGGCCTGTAAATTTGCATCAAATGGTAATCGAAATACTAGTGACCCTTAAGCTTATCCATCCTTTCTTACGCACCTTTTAAAATGGTTATTATTCATATACTGTTTTAAAATGTTGATAGTTCTCTCCAAAAAAGAAAAGTTGCAAAAAGGTATTGTAGAATACCTATTTATATACTGAAAACACATGTGATACTATTTCAAATCCTGTTACACCAGGATTCGAACCTTCACCCTTGAGATTTCAAAAGAAACACCCACTCCACCAGGCTGAAGGTTTATCAGTGATCACATATAAAACATATCTTACTTATCTCTTTTTCTGTAAGCTTATAGCCTCTTTCAAGTGTGCAATTTTGTGCACCCCTCTCTAACCCAGAGTGCGCATTCCTCCATTTATTATAGGTTGATTCACAACCAATGTGACAGAACGACTTAGACCGACTGTGTATAGAGCAATTCAGGGACTAAAAAAAAGAACTTAAGAAGCATACTAAAAAAAAGAAAATTCAGGGACGTGCTACAAAAAAATGAAAGCAATTCACCATTAATCATGGTCTTACTTGTTCCGGATGATTACATATCTTCTTTCTAGCCTTGTAAGCCTCTCGTCTTTCTATCGCTGCACGGTTGGCCAAAATCATCATTCTACGTAAATCCCTTTTCTCCAAATCTTTCCAAGAAGTGAAATTACTTTCGCCCAAATCTTTCAAAGAATCAATGCTACGAGTGTGAGGAATTGCCTCATTGTAAACACTTTTGGTACCATTAGCCTTATCATCCGGACGGTTGTTCAAGGTTTTAGGGTCATACCAGTAGGTGCGCATGCAAATCCAATCATACCATAAAACTGCATTGCTCCTTGTGATTTGCCAACGGCTTAAAACAAGTTGGAAAATCCAGTAGTAGTACAGTAAAACCTCAATATAAGAATACTCTATAAGAGAATAAATTCTATATAAGAATAAGAAATTCCGGTTCCGAATTGGCTTATTCTTTGTAAAAATTACCTCGATATAGCTCTCTATAAGAATATTTTCATACGGGCCCAAAGATATTCTTAGATAGAGGTTTTACTGTACGCTAAACTCCTTGAGCCACTGTGCTGAAATTCTGCCCTGGTATACCACTACAAATGTTGCGAAGGTGTGAGTTGAGAAGAGGCCAAATGAGGGTATATATAGGCTGGCAAAAATCACAGCCGTAGATCTGACCGACAAAACTAGTGTCATCGATGGAATTTCCATCGACCTCGGCACTATTTTCATCGATGTTTTGGCTCTTTGTTGGGTCCATAGTGAGCCAAAACACTGATAATATGTGTTTTTCTTGCCCCAAAGAAACCGGCCTTAAGCACCTTTTAAAACGGTTTTTATTCATTTTGTTGATAGTTCTCTCAGAAGCTGGTTAAAGACAAAGTTCCATGGATGGAATGGAAACCAAACCACTGGTGAGAGCTTTACATCTTGATTTGGCTTTCAGTACTGACCTTTTTGAGTGTTTCTGACCGGGGAAAAAAAAAGTGGCAAAAAAGGTATTGTAGAATACCTATGAGAGGATTTCATTTCATATGTGATAAGTGAATACTTTTCAAATCCTGCTAGCAGGATTCGAACCTTCAGCGTTGAGATTTCATAGTAACACCCACTCCACCAGGCTGAAGGAATATCAGTGATCACATATAAAACATTTCACACCTAAATCATAAATGCTATTCAAACGTCCATTTCTTCTGTAAGCTTATAGCCTCTTTTAAGTGTGCGATTTTGTGCACCCCTCTCTAACCCAGAGCGCGCATTCCCCCATTAACCCTATAAATGTATTAGTCTAATTTGATCTCCCACATTTTGCTTTGAAAACTAATAAGACTATAAATGTTCCTCTTCAAGAAATGAAAAGATCAATAAATCCGAATTAATTGTTTCAACGAACTGAAGAGAGCTTCTGTGTCGTTCTGATGTATTTGAAGGAGCATCCCATGACATGGTTAAAATGACAATTTTTGACATTGGGATGCTTTTTTCTTTTTTTATAACGCTTATAAAAGACAATAAATTTGAAGCTAAATGATTGTCTGTAACGTTGCTATGCGGTCGACTAAATGCAAAACATTATATGAAAGAACTTAAGAAGCGTACTAAAAACAAGTAACTACAAAAAATTCAAGGACGTGCTACAAAAAAATGAAAGAATTCACCAATCATGCTCTTACTTGTTTCGGACGATTACACATCTTTTTTCTAGCCTTGTTAGCCTCTCGTCTTTCAATCGCTGCACGCTTGGCCAAAATCTTTGCTTTGTTAGCCTCTCGTCTTTCTATCGCTGCAAGCTTGGCAAAAGCCTTTGCCTTGTTAGCCTCTCGTCTTTCTATCGCTGCATGCTTGGCCAAAATCATCATTCTACGTAAATCCCTTTTCTCCAAATCTTTCCAAGCAGTGACATTAGTTTCGCCCAAATCTTTCAAAGAGACAATGCTATGCGTGTGAGGTACTGCCTCGTTGTAAACACTACCATTAGCCTTATCAACCCAAAGGTTGTGCAAGGTTGAAGTTCTAGGGTCATACAAGTAGGTGCCCTTGTCAATCCAATCATACCATAAAACTGCATTGCTCCTTGTGATTGCCAAGGGCTTAAAACAAGCTGGAAAATCCAGTTGTACGCTAAACTCCTTGTGCCAATGTGCTGGAATTCTGCCCTGGTACACCCATATGTCAGCGCGAGAAGCTCCAGTGATTGTATGAACCAAATACAAATTATCATTCCCTCCAAGCAACTTGAGTGGAAAATTGTAAGCTACGTATTCGAAATCTTCAGAAGGTGGCAATGCGATGTAATGGAACTTCTCACTTTCCAAATCGAAGGCCGCAATCTCACTTTCTCGTACCCTATGATTACTTCGTTGGTGCAACCAGAAAAGTGCTCCTCTTGCATAGATACCTGATGCATAATTGAACGCACAACGGTGATGACGAGTACGTCCGATGTATCTCCACTCACCTCGGCCAAGAGTGTATACTTGAACATGTGCTTCCTTCTGTTCCTCATTGCAATAAAGAATCGTCACAACCTTGTAATCGTTAGTCGAAGGACAATAGCCAAACCCGCTTGCTAAACGAAGCTTTGTGCCTGATATCTCCGGATGCAAATTAAATTCCGGAAGAGCGGCAGATTTTCTGGTAAACGGGTTGCAGACTAGAAACGGCTTGCAGACTGGAAACTGGACTTCAAAAGGTTTTACATGATATTTGCCAAAGCAGACCAAACCATTGCAAGACCCAACCATGACATTATTTAGGACGGATTCTTTAAATCTGTCGTAATAGTAGTTCTTCATCGTCTTAGAAGGAGCATAACGATCATACTTATCTTCATAGAAACAAAGTTT
This sequence comes from Papaver nudicaule, assembly GCA_023529015.1. NCBI lineage: Eukaryota > Viridiplantae > Streptophyta > Magnoliopsida > Ranunculales > Papaveraceae > Papaver > Papaver nudicaule. The sequence continues at coordinate 8,472 of JAJJMA010155626.1, read as the reverse complement.
TCCTGTAACTCTTTTGCCATGGTGGGGGAAAGCCAAACCTGGCTCATAATCACAGTAGGCGAAAACGAAACCTGGCTTTTTTCCTGTTTTAGTACGGAGGATTGCTCTCCAAGTTGTGCATACACGTTTGGCCTGTATGTCTGCATCGACTGGTAATCGAAAAAGTATGTTTTCTAAGACATCACTGGGAAGATTCTCCATTAACTTCCAACCAATTCTATATGCGGAATTCTTCTGCCAATTTTTGCAAGAGAAGCCAAAAACTTGTAGCAAAGGCCATGCCCATGCTTATATATTGGTTTTCTTTCTGTGCCCTAAGGGCCTAGAGCTTCTTAAGAAGGTCGGGCAGAGGATTCAAGCCCATTTACCGTTTGTGATGCACCGTTCACCTCCCTTGTCCGGGGCGACTGTACGCTAGATTCATCAGAGACATGGTCTTCCGTATGTCACATTGTTATCTTTCATTGAATGTTGGCAATCTTTCATTGAATGGTGGCATAAGCTAAAGGCGCCGAACCGTGAATTCATATAGTGTTGACACAACCTGCAAAGCTGATCTGAAGACCTTCTTCTTCCATGGCGAAAAACTTTGGAAGAGTGTAACCACTTGGAAATAAGTTAAAGGCTGAATTCCATGTAGATGACTCTCTTCTCATCTTCAGCTCATTTGCCTTGTGATTATTGTATGAACACGTTTTTCTAAACCTTAGGCCTATTTCCTCTCTACGTTCACCAATTTTGTCAAGTTTTTATCAACGAGCACCATTTTCTTGGGGGAGGAACATCTTTTTGAAGCAAAAATACATAATTTCTGTGATGATCCCTAGTCATTGATCCAATCGAAAGAGAAACAAATGCAGCGCATAGCTAGACTATGAAGCTAGTCTATTTTGATCTCACCCCATTTTGCCTTAAAAACTAATAACACTAGGAAATAATATATTTGAGGGCATCCAACAACATGGTTAAAATGACACTAACTTGACATTGGAACGCCGTTTCATTTTATAACGACGTTAAAACGATAACAAATTTGAAGTTAATTTGTTATCGTTTGAGCGTTATAAAATAAAACGGCTCATGAGCTAGCCAACTTTAGTAGGTCTTCAGAGTGGTTAAACAGCCCGCCTCAATTTATTTTTCATTTGATTGTTCAAGACTCTATTATGGAGGCAACCTCCAATGATTAATGTAACATATCCTTTGTATCAAAAAAAATTGAAGCTAATTTTTTTGTGGCATATTTTTTTAGAAGGCTTTAAGTATCTATAAAAAATGAGCATATTTCAGGACGTATATCTCCACCATCTATCACTTTGAAAATTTAAGCGTTGCTTAATTCTTCCAAAACTCTAAGGATTTACTCTGCTTGGTTTTTAGATTGGACATAAAATTAAAAAAAAAAGGTGATTTAAAACACTTGTTATATCTAAAGCCATTCCACTCTTGCTTGACCTTGCCTGCTAGCAATAAATTGCGGTGTCTTGTGTGCCCTAGCTAAAGGCTTGCCTGTTAACAATTTATCTGACAATGGATCTTACAGGCTGACTTACACTAGAGCCAGTCGTCCCAGTCTTGCTTGACATTGCTATGCGGTTGAATAAACGCAAAACGTTATATAACCTGATAGAAGTTTAAGAATAAATACTGAGAAGATGCATCTAAGTAGAGCATACTGAAAACAAGTAACTACAAAATTGTCAAGGAGATGCAACAGTTCATCAATCATGGTCTTACTTGTTTCCGGCTATAAACATATTCTCTAATCAGCCTCGGACGCATGACCGAAACCGATCGGGGCAACTTCAGTTTCTTCAAATCTTCAAAGAAGTAACATTATTTTCGCCTAACTCCTTCGAATCAACATTAATGCTACGCGTGTGAGGAATTGCCTCAACGTAAACATGTTCCGTACCATTAGCCTCATCATCCCGAAGTTTTTCAGAGGTTGAAGTTTTGGGGTCATAACAATAGAGGCTCATGCAATACCAATCATACCACAAAACTGCATTGCTCCTTGTGATTGCTAAAGCCTTAAAATAAAATGGAAAATCCAGCTGTAGACTGAACTCCTTAAGCCAATGCGACGAAATTCTTCTGCCCTGGTAGTGTTGCTCCCCAGTACACTCTTTCATGGTGTATACCCATACGTCAGCACGAGATGCTCCAGTGATTGTATGAACCAAATACAAATTATCATTCCCTTCAAGCAACTTGAGTGGGGAATCGCAAGTTATGTATTCAAAATCTTTAGAACGTGGCAACGCGATGTAATGGAACTTCTCACATTCCAAATCGAAAGCCACAATCTCACTTTTTTGAACCCTATCAGTTCGGTGCAACCAGAAAAGTGCTCCTTTTGCATAGATTCCTGATGCATAATTGAACGCGCAATGGTGACGAGTAGGTCCAATGTATCTCCACTCACCTCTGCGAAGAGTATATACTTGAACATGTCCTTCCTTGTGTTCCTCATTACAATAAAGAATCGTAACAACCTTGTAATTACTAGTTGAAGGACAATAGCCAAACCCGCTTGCTAAGCGTTCGCAGGGAAGCCCTGTGCTTGATATCTCCAGAGGCAATTCAGAGTAGTTAAATTTCGGAAGAACGATCGATTCTCCAGTTAACGGGTTGCAGACTAGAAAAGGATCTAGTGCTTGTGCATGATATTTTCCAAAGCAAATGTTGCGATACCGACTCCAATTAGAAGAGTTATTTTAGGAATTAGTTTATATTTCCTTATTTAGTATTTGCTTAGGACTCAAGTTATATGTTCTCTATATATATTCATAGATTGTTCTAGGGTATAATCATTCAATCTAATCAATATACAAACCAGTTTATTTATATCTTGTTCATAGTTTATTTATATCTTGTTCATAAAAGGGTGGCTAATCCCCAATTCAAAGGATTATATCTCATTAGGGTTCTACATATCGGTGTCGGATCCTAACATCTGGATCAGAGCAGTTCGATCTGAGGCCAGTTTTTCTCCAAATTTTTTTTCTTTTCTATCACATCTTCCGCTAGCAACCATAAAAATCACTTCCGTTTAAAATCGACCGTGAAAATATAGATATGGATGTTACTACTACAGCTGCAAGTACAAGGAGTACAAGGTTGCGTGCCATTCTGAACCGTGAAAATATAGATATGGATGTTACTACTACAGCTGCAAATACAAGGAGTACAAGGTTACGTGCCATTCTATCTGAAAGCAAAAGAAGAATTGAAGAACGCCAAGCAAAAGCACTTACGGCGTCTAATACTCATATTGATCAATGCAGCACACTTTTCAAAGAAGCGCAAACAGAAAAAAGTCCTGTTGAGCTTATAGAAGCAACGACTACTGAGGAGGAGCTGATAATTCAGAAAGAAGAGGTTACCGTGCCTGCTAGGTCGCTGTCTTCTGACAATGCATTGCAGTACGGTATGGCTGGGAATATGGCTGCTGATATGTCTCTGTCAGGTTACAAGGTAGCTGAGAATAAAGACGTGCTTGGTGTGACAATGCCTGTAAGTTCACGTGATGCTGTTGCTAAGGAAATCAATAATTCTTAGTGTACCGAGCTGGTGGACAGTGCAGAAACCGACCAAGGGCAAAAAAAATTTTTTGTGGGCCCCACCACGGAGATTTGCAGGGGGGTCCACAGTGTTTTGTCTCGGCCCGGTTTCTGCTTTGTTTTTTCACTCGGTGCATTAGGAATTTTTGTAAGGCAATAAGGAAACTGGACGAAGTGTCGCTGTCGCGTAAGTATGCTACAGCTGGGGTTACGATGCAAGGTAAGAAGGGAAGTCATGATGCGTCGTTGTCAGCGGATGTGGATGTTTCTGTGGAAACCAACGTCACAGTTACCCAGACAGATGTAGGAGTTCGGCTGGAAAGCGCATGGAGCCCAGTTAATCCGTATGATGTGCTTATGGTTGTTTTTGACGTCTACAGACATCTTTCCAAGCCTGACAAAAGGGTGACAAGATTGATTAACCACGTAGGATCTCAGGTACATCCAAAACAGAAGCGGGTGTTGTGCATGAATAAGGTTGAATTAGTTGAGAATAAAAAAGATCTGTTGAAGATTGCCAAAGAATTTGGAGATCTTCCTGGTTATGAAAGATATTTCTTGATGCTGAAATTTGAGGGAAACTCAATCCCCAGTTTCAATCACAATTCCACTCCGCCACCGCTTACGTCTGCGCATTCATACGGTTCTTCTGACATGCCGTATGATAATAGTGTGAAATACGCTCAACGGGAAGGTTATGGGGAAGATAATCCTGCTGTATATGGGAATTTAGGTGTGTATGGGCGAAGCCAATCTGATGTTGGTCCTGATTTATATGATAAGAGACCTGGGAATAGGATTCGTTACGGTGATCCTTACGGTCTATGAAGCACGGATACTTCAAAATGGGCGGCGTATCCGTATCGGCGACGTATCTTGTTTGGATACTTGGAGATACTTGGAAATACGTATCAGACACTCCATTTTACGTATCCATTTTTTTTAATTACCAAAAGGGTAGAGGGATATTTTGAGATACCTCTGGGATACTTGAGAGGGTATACTTGGAATATATTTACAACATAATACAAATATTTATAGAAAATTTGTAATTATCCAAATAATTATAATATAATATGGAGTATAGTATAATACAAGCGGTGCTTTTTGATGAAAATAATATTGATGAGTGAATGAAGTTTAAGTTAGTTTTTATTCATTTTTTTAATATTTTTAGGTATTATTAGGCTTTTTAGTTTATACCATTTATTTCATGTGTTTTTTATTCATTAAAATGTTATTGTTATATAAAATAATTTTAATATATATACGTATCCCGCGGTATCACGTATCCCCATTTTTTAAAAATTGACGAATCCCCGTATCGGTATCCCCGTATACGTGTCCCCGTATCAGTATCCGTGCTTCATAGCTTACGGTGCTCGAGGAACTAGTGCGAAATCGTCGACTTGGTCTACTCCAAAACCTGCCGCCACCACTTTTGATGATTATGGACGTTCATTGTCGTTAGGGATTGACAAGGGCTTGACTTTGCTATCTAAAGTGACATCAGTTCAATTCATAATGGTTCCTGTGTCACGCTCGGACCTTAAGGGCAAGGTCCTATTTAAGGAGGGTGGAATAGTAGGAGGGAAATATAGTGATACTCCCTCCGTCCCATATTACTTGAGCTATCTCAATTTTGCACAATTTTTAAGGCAAGGAGGAGGGAGAGCTATATTTTACTATATTTTCCAATTATACTCTTAAAAATAACAAAATAGTAAAATTTAAAAATGACATATCTCTCAAATTATACCACGTATATTTGTATACTTGGTATCGTTGGAAATGATTTTAAAACACCTACGCAACGAGTATAAACACGACTATGAAATTATACGTATTTTTTATATTAAGATTTAACCACAATAATCAACTAAATTGGTAACTTTAGAAATATGACCTTTATATTTGGAATAGCTCAAGTAATGTGGGACAAGATTTTAAAGCAAATAGCTCAAGTAATATGGGACGGAGGGAGTATGACTTATGAAGAACATGGAAGCATGAAGGAGTTTAGAATTTTTTGCAACAAATTAGTTTGCAAAGACGGTTTTGCTCGAATATTATTTGATCGGGGCAAAATTATTTTGGTTACATCAAGAAAATCGCCGTCTGCTCGAGATACTCAAATTTATTCATCAAAGAAACACAGAATTACTGAGGATGACAATACTGTTCACAAGCATGTCTTTACACATGGGTATCAATTAGATTTCTTGACTTCTGTGGTTAAAGTGAAGAAGACACTTGCGTTAGCTGATCAATTGTTGGTGTGGGAACATGTCTTTTGGATCAATGGGATAACTCATCAGTTTGCAAAAGTGTATGGGATTTGGAAGTTGCGCACGTTGATTGACGACAAGCAGCTTGACTGTTTGGTTTGGAGTTGTGGTGAATGTGAAGATGATATGTCTTCGCAATTTCAGTTAAGGGCCGTAGGCGACTACCAACAAGTTTCCCAAGTACACTACGTACAGCTTACACCTAAAGTCTACAGAAGCCAAATGGAACAAAGACTGGACCTTGAGGACAAGGTCCTATTTAAGCGGGGTGGAATAGGAGGGTATGTAATGAGTAGTAATGCAAAGAATTTCATCCAGATATGCTACGACAAAAGTAGTAATGTGAGTTACGATGAACATGACAACACAAAGCAGTTGAACATTGTTCCCGTACTAGTTCGAGAAGACTATTTCACTAGATTAATATTTGATCGGGGCAAGAAATTCAAACTTGTTCAAAAGTTATCAACCAAGTATCATCTGGTTGCATGCTGCAACAGTGCTTTTCTCATAGAAGACTACTCAAGCCTATCAAGATTATGGAAGCCGCCTTGGTTCGCATTTCTGAAGCATGTTGAATACGTAATTTGGAAGCCACCTTGGCTAGCATTTGCGGAGCATGATAAGTACAAAATTTGTCTTAAACTACAACTTGAGGACAAGTTGTGTCTCAAGGGGTTGGGGATGTTGCGATACCGACTCCAATTAGAAGAGTTATTTTAGGAATTAGTTTATATTTCCTTATTTAGTATTTGCTTAGGACTCAAGTTATATGTTCTCTATATATATTCATAGATTGTTCTATGGTATAATCATTCAATCTAATCAATATACAAACCAGTTTATTTATATCTTGTTCATAGTTTATTTATATCTTGTTCATAAAAGGGTGGCTAATCCCCAATTCAAAGGATTATATCTCATTAGGGTTCTACATATCGGTGTCGGATCCTAACAGCAAACCAAACTATTGCAAGACCCAACCATGACATTTCTAGGGAAGGTTTCCGCGATGAATCTCCAGCTGTGTTCCATCTCCGCAGTAAATTTCTTGTCAGAGTAGTAGTTCATTATCTTAGAATGATCATCATCTTCATAGAAAAGTTGTTTTATATCTCTAGGGCGACGCCAGCCAACAAAATGGGCGAAAAGGAAACCTGAATTTTCAGTTTTATTTCGGAGGATTGCTCTCCAAGTTGTGCATACACGTTTGGCCTGTAAATCTGCATCACATGGCAATCGAAAAAGTATGTTATCTAAGACGTCACTGGGGAGATTCTCCATTAACTTCTAACCAGTTCTATCTACTGAATCCTTCTGTTTTTCCAAGACTTCTTCGCAATACGGCAAGAGAAGCCAAGACATTTAAACAACGGCCATACTTGTATTTGGTTATATTTCTGTACTACCCTAAAGGCCTAAAGGCTAAAGCTTCTCAGGAAAGTCCGAGCCCATTTACCCTTGGCGACGCACCGTACATCTCCCTTTGGCCTTCAGGCAACTGCATGCTAGATTCATGTTCACCATAGTCTATGAACATGCTGCGCATAGGCTGAAGCCATTGAATGGTGATGGTAGTTCATTAGTGTTGACGCAACCTGCAAAGCTGATATGAAGACCTTCTTCTTCCATGACGAAGGAAGGGTGTGAGTCGTGTGACAACTGACAAGTGATAACTAGTAAGAAATAAGTTGCTCAATGTTGATACCCAAAATTGAATAAGCCCATACGCAAATCGTAGGCCTAGGAAGAAATTACCAACAGAGGCCCAACAAAGTGGACAAAGGACTAAAGTACAATTCCAGATGAGATAAAGGAGGTTTTTGCAATTATCAGAGATTGAAAAGGCATTCTAAAGGAAAGAATGGTGGAACTGTAAATAAAAGCGGATAAAAAGACACATGTCAGGATTTTGGAGGGAAGAGCCACTATATATACCTGGTTTTTTTGGGGGCTGTGATGATTTAATGGGGACTGTTGTCCTCCAAAAATCGTCACAGTAGAAAGCAAAAACCGTGACGATTTTCACAAGTCGTCACAGTACAAAGAGGGAAACCATGACGATTTTTGGAGGACCACAACCCCCATTAAATCACAGTAGTCCCCAAAAAAACTACGTATATATAGTGAGGATAGTAGTACTTGGGGAGGGATTTTCATTTTCCTAATATTCACCACTTTTAGGAAGTTGTACATGGCAGATGAGTGTTGTTAGGGTAAGATTAAAAAGATCCAATCTTAACTTCGGATTCGGGATCAGAGTCCAAAAGCGACTCTCCTCTCTGGTACTTAAAAGTCCTTTGAGAATTGAGATAAAAAAAACCTCTTCTGCCTTGTCATTTTAGTATGAACACGTCTTTCTAAACTTCAGGCCCATTTCCTTTCTCTACATTCACCAATTTGGTCAATTTTCTTTCAGCACCATCTTTCATGGGGAAGGAAGGACCATGTTTCTGAGGTAAATAGCAAAACCACATAAATTTAGTGATGATCCCTACTCATTGAAGGCATTATACATCGTTAAGGACATTGAATCACAATCGAAAGAGATACAAATGCAGCCCTGCAAGCGTATACATTTTCAGCATAAAGACTATGGAGCAATTCTCCCTAGATAG
>JAJJMA010155607.1:0-37831 GCA_023529015.1 Papaver nudicaule | reverse complement strand
ATGCTGTCAATGGAATGAATAGCTGATTTGCCTTTATAGAGAACCAATCTTTGTAAATAAATGAACTTCATGGTTAACTCGACAAAGAAACAATTTTAGTTATTATCCATTATTTCTTTGTTGCATCAGCCACTATACATGTTTTACGGCCATTTTCCCACAAAATACAATTAGATCCAATTTATACTTGTTTAATACTATTACACGGTTAAGTTTTTGTATGTACTGAACAGAGCCATGAGAAAGACATAATTAATAATCACAAGGAGGGAATTATCCAAAGATTGAAAAGTGATGAAGCGGCAGTCAAAATCCAAGATAAGAAAGCCATTGCAGCAGAAAATTGGTACCTGCTGCAGAACTTTGGTGGACAATAGCTTCCGCCATTCTGGAGCAAGAGATCTATCACCGCAGCCGTAGAGCAAGCTGCTGCTAGCGCTAAAATTGATAAGACCTGTACAGTGCAGAAGTGAAGTGTTAGAATTTTTGTTCTAGTAATGGAAGGGGTGGATATAAGAATGATAAGATAACATGGGAACCTGCGCATACCCAATCTCCCATTATAATGATCCACAAAATTCCTGGTTGCCGAAGAGGACACTTTGCACAGAGTGAATAGGCATCCACCATTGCCAGTGTAAAACTCCATGGAAGCACTAAACCCATGACTGTTACCAAATAGCTGTATGAACGCAATCAAAAATTCAGCTGGATATCCACGACTGAAAAATGTTGTTCGAAAATTGAACTTATTTTTGCGATCGGAACAAGTTTCAGGAGTTGATATTCATGGAAAGTATTTTCAAAATAATTAAGCAATTGAATTGTTTTTTCCTTCTTTCTCTTTTCTTTCTTTTGATGAAATTAAGGATCAACTGCAACATAAACAAATAAAATAGACATGATGGGTCAAGGTAGATGATCTTCAGTTAATAAATTTACCAGAAAGCAGTATAGCTGTAGAATTCAACACCGAAAGACATAAACAATAGAGAAGCAGAAGAGAAGATAGTTTGTCCCAATCTCAGCGTCAAGCTTGCACTCGTTCCCAGTAACCCAGCTAACAACAATTCATCCATGGCGATGGGTCCTAGGCTGTGATCGCCTCTGACCCAGCAAAACCAGTTCATCTCAGTCTTCCATTCCTCGAGCTAATCAATCCCAATTCGGCAACAACTCGAATAAAGTTATAAAATAAGCAATACTTAATGTTGCTTTTTCTTCTTTGCTACTCTGTATTTTTTGCTTGATTCTCTGTTGTTGTAAGAAGAGTAAACTAGAGTAGATCACTAGACACGACTTAATGTTGTTTTGTGCGGTTCAGGCTGTTTTGATCTCACACTCCACCCCTCACTAATGACACTTGTTGTTGTTGGGGACTGTTGCCTTTGTTTTGTCGTATAAGTACTGGAGCTCTATCCTTACCTTTCCCATGGAATAAATGTCAAATTTGAAGTCACGTTCAGAAGACTTAAAAAGCTTTGTGCTCCATATTCTTTCTTAATGCTCATACAAGCTTTATTTCTTGGTCTATAAGGTGATAAGCTCCATTCGTCTAAAGCAAATACCATTCCAAGTTTTTCAATGATCTTCAAGAAAATCCGAGAGAAACTAGGTCTAACAGATTCGTTCTCTGGCTTCCTTCTATGAGTATGAGTAAAATTAACAGGTGGGTGTGTCACCTAAATTTATGTCCCACTTGTCCAACATTCATACAGTTTTTTTGTCTTATATGATTTTCAGTCCCCCTGGAATCCCGCCCCCCCAGCAGCGTTGATGGTTCCTTCGGTGACCTCATCCAAGTATATGTCCACTGTCCATAGTTGATATGTGGCACATTCTCATTTAAGTATATACCTAAAATGTGTTCCCTTACGTTTCAAAGGTCTCTATCAATCTTCTTTGATAAAATATGCTAATATGCAACATCATCGGTTGAGAAATCATATCAATTAATAGCTTACTATATCCAACTCTTGTAGGGTTGGTCAACTTTAATATCTTTCAGATTAAGACTCTTTTTCTTTGACAACATAATCTGGTTCTTACAATTTTTTGAGTAGTTTCCGACTTCTTATAGCTCATTCAAGTTTGGGAAACTTAGGCCCCTTCCTATGGGTTTGCCTTGTTTGCCCCACTATGGAAGGGGCGAACACCAAAAATGAGTAGGCAAACCGCCAGATCTGGCGGTTTGCCGGACCAACTGAACTAACTAGCGGTAGCTAGTGAGTTCCTCGGTCGAGATACAGATTCTCGACAGAGAGAAATAATCTCGAGGTCGCTAGGCAGAATCTCGACCTCGAGATTCTGAGACCCGATCGACAGTAATTCAGTTTATGCTTCCAAATTCAACCAATTCCTACTACCTCTATAAATACTTGGTTCCAAAACCATTTCAACCCACACCAATTCCTCCTCTTCTCCATATAATATTGGAAAAATGGTCCGGACTCCAACTGATATTCGTCGTCGTCGTGTTAGTGTCCGCCGTCAGCGATTTACCAACATTGAAGATGTCCAAATATGTAGAAGTTATGTTTTTTACGCCCAGGATGCACTTACTCGTATGAACTTGAGACACCAAACTTTATGGAGTTCAATTCATGAAAAGTTTGTACAACAGACCGGGAACCCTAGACTACGTTCTGTTGGCTCGTTGGCCGATCGTTTTACTAAGATTAACATGGAAGTAGGCCGTTTTTCTGTAGCTGTGGGAATCCATCGAGAAAGAGCCATTGGTGAGACAGATGACGATGTTTTGAGAAGATCGTTAGAGACGATCCAGAATGGTGGCAACCCGTTCCACTTCTTTGGTTGTTTCCAAATCCTTATGGTATTGCCAAAATTCAACCCTTTCGGATTTTAGTTACTTGTATTGGTGCAATTTCGATTCTAATGAAGTCAATGTAGTATTTAAAGTTTAAATTGAATGAAAAAAAAACTTAATGGAACGTAAACAACAACGTTTAATGAAAATAAGGAAACGTCAAAGTTTAGAACAACATTCTCAAAAGTTTTTGCCGTCTACAAATTAAACAAACGAAAACTAAACCAACAAATAAACTGAAACAACATTGTCAATCAACATCTACTCTCCTAGTCGTCTTGTACGTAATGTTGATGCTCCCCATAGTTGGCCATTTTGTTCAAGTTAAAATTGTTGACCATATCCTCCTCGACTTGCGTAGCATCCTCTGGAGGTTGCGTAGCATCATCATCGTCGCCAAATGGTTGCATAAGAGGAACATCACCAACCGCTCGTTGAGGAAAAGGCCGCCAGAGACTACTACCTCCTATGGACGAGCCCGACTGTAATCCTGGCTGAACAACATTGGGAGTAAATAACGATTGATTCATAAAATCATTGATGTCAATACCTGGGGTGTTAAACATTACTTGTTGAGGGTTCACCTGAATGGGAACATATACATTCGATGTTGCTGCTGTTGCACCTGTTGAAGTGCCAAGACGATGTTCGTAACTGGCATCTATGGTGGCTTGAGAGTCTTGGAATCCTCCTCCAACCTGAGGCTGAGTCTCCTCCACCACCGTGTCATCCAACACATTATAGGTGCTTCTTCGGCTTCCTCTTCGACCAAGTGGTCCACTACCTCGACTTCGTCCACTACCAACAGGACTTTGTGCACTAACACTAGGACTTTGTCGAATTGCAGGACTTCGACCACTACCACCAGTTCCACCTCGTCGACTTCGTCCTCCACCACCAGAGATACCACCAAAGCCAGTTCCACCAGCATAGCTTCCATCACCTCTACCATCACCCTGACTCGATTCCCCGTCCAAATTCTCATTAAACCATTCATGTTATTCTTCAAAACGTCGATGTTGATCTGCAACATACATATGGCGGAGCTGCGTACAGATATGTTTTAACTCATTGCACCTAGCTTGATATTGATTTGGTGTTGCATTAACCCCAAAGTACGGAGTTTCCATGGCTTCTGTTGGAATAACCACGTTGTACTCCCCTCCTATATTATCCACAAATGTTGCCCACCAATTAACTGGTGGCATAAGCCCGGGCTCAGCTACTTGTGTTGGATATATGTAGGAATTTGACGGTGGAGGTTGTGAAGGTAAAATATCACCTTCAGCGGGTAACCTCCCCAACGCTGGAAAATCAAAAATACCCAAATGTGCGGCCTCTATTGCTATACATTCTTTGTAGATTTTTCTGTACCATCATTGGTATTCAGCCTCGTCGACTGGTATCCTGGATAGCGTTGTGTAGTCATGCCACTGATGGGTGGGATCATGCAGCAACCTCCAATAATCAGCTCCAGAAATCTCTGTCAGATCAAAAGGGTTGATAGGGATGTGTTTCAATTCACGTCCAAGTAGTTGAACACTGAGTCTTTCACCGAAGTACCAAACACCTTTTCCTGACTGTGGACTGTATAACACGTGCCGAGTCAAGCTTATTTCATACAACATAACCCCATGCTCGTTCCATCTCTCGCCATACAATTGATACGGTTCACGGTTAATGTTGTAGGTTGTTCGTGTACATTGTTGCCCCTTTTGCATGAACATTGCGCGTTGACCATCATCAACTTGCCCTAATTCCCAGTGTCTTGCAATCATACTTTTTAACGAGGGGAAAATGAGCTTCCCTCCGTCCTTCTGCATTAAGATGTGGTTCCCCAACGCCAAAGGTTGCATACCACCACCACTGATGTTCAAACATTGTGCTTTTAGTATATACATTGCAAAATTTAGAAGAAAATAAAAAATTAAAATAATTCAGAAGGACTTTATATTTACCTCAATTATCCCCCAAAAACCATTGAAGCTCTTTTTGTTGACTCCAGAGCACTCACGCAAACTAATGTATATCTCAGCCAAGCAAGGTGTGGCCCAGTCGTATGTAGGTGCCAAACTCAAGTCCTCAAGCGCTTATAACCAACCAACCAGGGCCACCGTGCTTGCGTTTGGAAGAAAACTTGGCCAAGAACCCATAAAATGAACACTCTTTCAATCTCATCAAATATACTTGGGTCTGGTGTAATAGTCTCATTCTCAATCCTCGGACAAACGAACTCCAAAAATTCCTTTCAGCTTTTATTCCTTACCCCGCGAGCGCGTAGTTTGAATCCCTCTCTATCCATGGCCAACGCCAACCTGGGTAGCAAGGTTCTCCAATTATCCTCACACTCCCATCTTACTTGGTCAAATGGAACGCTAGGTCCCTCAAATCTCATTCCCGTCCCCATGTAAAAATCGAGGGGTGTAATTCCTATGTAAATAAAAACTCTTGATTAATCAATAATTCGTATTTCATTTCTAAGTTTTCATATCTCTAAAGTCTGCGTTTTATAATAAAAACATGGAAAGTATATGAAAAAGCAAACAAAATAAACATAACTTACCCGCTTCGAAATCCTTGAAATAAAATCTATTTGTGGATGGCCAAAAACGTTCTAGTATCACCTGCGCTATTTGTTGTCTGCCGTTTTTGGTCGCGACCTCGTAGAAAGCTTTTCATGGATACCGCTTCACCCTTTCTTTTATTGGTTCTGGAAGTTTGGTGTACAACATCTTCAATTCAGTAAATCCCCCCCTGAGAGTCGTATAATTGAAACGTTCTGGTCTGCTTGATATGTGCTCCTCCAATCTACCCGGTGCATCTTTGCGTGCTCATTGTCTGGGCGGGGTATTCAACTCCGCTTGAATGTTTATATTCCAGTTGCGGTTGCTAGGAGGTTGTGTACTACTGCTTGCCACAGTCTCATTTCTTCTTCTTTTAGTCGACATATTTTTTTTTTTTTTTTTTTTTTGAAATATAAGATGAAGAAGAACGGAAGAAGAAGAACTGAAGAAGAAAGATGAGAAGTTGAAGAAGAGAGTTGACGTCAGGAGAATTTATATAAGACTCTCGTGAGAGACAGATTCCAACGGTCGAGAGACAGGTTATATCTGTCGAGAAACAGTTTGTATCTGTCGGAGACAGTTTCTTGATGTCGAGAGACAGTATCTCGACCGTGACTAAGTCTCTCGACCGTTAGAGTGTTCCACTTTACCATAGTGGGAAACACGTTTTGCCTGGCCACGTGGCCAGGCAAATCACAAAAAAAGACCCCTTGCATAAGAAGGGGCCTTAATAGGAACTAAATGGAACTAAATTACCTCCATTTTATTTTTAATTTCAAAATAGAATTTTAACAAATACCCATCAGTACAATAAAAGCCGAAAACATTTGATGTTGTTGATGATAGTTTAGACCCAATTTACTTCATGTTACTATCATAAATGTGTTTTCTCAAAAATTTCACTCTATTCAACTCTTTGAACAATGGTGGAATGAAGTTAAGATATACCATCAAATTTAGTAGGTAATGCTCGAACCACTTATTTTTCTAACTACTTCATGATATTTGGCTCACATAAGCACTTGACCAAACAAAGAGTTTTCTTCATATTTTGACTGTTTTTCCAAAACCACCTTGTGTAAAATGAAATGTTTATAGGTTTAGGTTTTAGACCTCGATATAGAGAAAGTGGTTTAGGTGACGAACCAAACCATTTCAAGAAATAGATTCAAGAAGATTACCTTATAAAACATATAGAACCAATGAAACTGAAATAGCAAACTAGCAAGAAACCTGTAATCTGTAAGGTTTGCAATGAAGGCAAAGATCATTTTCTGCACAGCAGTGTCTGTTGCAACATTAGCAGTTATTCTCTTGGCCTTGGTCTCACCAGTAGCTCACAAAAAACTGAAGAAGACCCAACCAAGCAACAACGCTTGGCTTGCTCTTTCGCTATATATCCAACGTCCCCATTCAGAAACCATAAACCAACCAAAACCTAGAATAAGTGCACATCCTGGAGCATATGTATTCCACCGGACTCTTACAGAGGGGCCTGAGAATACATCGAGAATAGTCGGTAAAGCTCAAGGTTTCATACTCCCAATTGAACATTTTGCTCATTCCGCTTTCAACATTATTTATCTTACATTTGATACGCCTGAGTTTTCTGGTAGCATTAGTATGCAAGCTAAACATATAGATCATAAAGCCAGGGAAGAGCTTACAGTTGTTGGGGGGACGGGATCTTTTGCTTTTGCGCGTGGTCTTGCGATTTTTGCACAGATGTCGACAGACTCCCAAGAATCTGATGTTATTGATGCAAGGTATCAATTGAAACTTCGTTTGAAATTCCCTCACCAAGTTACGAGGACAGTTCCTGGATGAGAAACAAATCCCCTTGCTACTCAAGCTGCAAAATATGGATTTTTCCCGAGTGTTCTTGTTGTTATAGCTTGAATTCTTTGTTGAGCCAAAGGCAGTTTCTTTTTTTCCTTTCTGTTTATTCATTTGTTTTGGTGAGACATTTACAGCCCTTTTCCATCAGTTTCATATTGATCTTCACACATGTACATAGGTTTTCTGGAAGTATCAGAAAATAATTTGACTAAGCTCACTAAACACAGGTGTACAGGTAAAAAGTACAAGGGTCTGTTTATCCTTGTATAAATTGTGCAGTACCCATACCATTTAACTCACTCTTCCGCAACCGTTCAGTGGCTGCAACAGAATTTTTATTTTATTTTTGAGGTTGATGCTTGTTTAAAAATAGTCTATTTGGTTCAAAGAAATGAATCCAGTTACAGAAATTCAAGCAATTAACCAGTCAAACGCGCGAAAAAAGTGCATAATGGGGCGCGAAACTAGAATGTCAGATCCATTCTCTCGCTCCAGTAACGAAATGGTAACGACCAAAGGAAAGACAAAAATAAAATCAAAACACAAAACTCGTAATTTGTTCTTGAAAGTTTGATTTTCCGAAGAAACAATGGCGAAATCAAGTGCAGATGATGAAGAATTGAAACGAGCATGTCAAGCAGCTATTGAAGGTACCAAACAAAAGATCGTCATGTCTATTCGTGTCGCTAAAAGCCGTGGAGTTTGGGGTAAATCTGGAAAATTAGGCCGGAATCATATGGCTAAACCTAGGGTTCTCGCAATTTCCAGTACGTGTTTCTTGATCTTTCACACTTATAAATTCCTCACTTTAAGCTTAAATGATAACTTTCAATGATTTTTTGTTGGCCATTGTTATAATTCAATATGTTTTTCACACAGCGAAAGCAAAAGTTCAAAGGACTAAGGCGTTTCTTCGGGTTTTAAAATACTCATCTGGAGGAGTTCTTGAGGTAATTTTGAGTTTCAATATCTTGAATGTAGAGTGGATGCTAACACCACAATTCTTACTGACTGACTGATAAAAGAAGAATGTTTTAAAAAATAGTAGAATTTGGTAAGACATTAATTATAGAAGCTAATATAGTGAAACTAAGTGGTCAAAATCATATTGTGCTATTCTCTTCTGAGATTAAGTTTTTTTGTTTTGATGCAGCCTGCAAAAATATACAAACTAAAGCATCTCTCTAAAGTGGAGGTTGTTTCAAATGATCCCAGTGGCTGTACGTTTATGCTGGTAACATTTTATGCTTCTAGTGCTCATCCTATTACTTTAGGTGTAGAGTCAAAGATACAGGTTAATAAGATTTTGGTTGAACACGTTCAAAATGAGGAACTAATTTTATGTTCTTTAGCTTTTTTACTTCATTTTTAACTGAATTTTGTACAGGGATTTGATAACCTTAGAAGCCAGAGTGTTTCCCCACCTCAATGGACCATGCGGAACACTGGTGACAGGTACGAGACTGAGAATCATTGCATTCGTTAATTTCTTAAAGATTTGAATGCAATTTTATTATTAAGTTGTTGGTTTCCAATTTTTTAAAGTTTTTGTTAAAATTTAATCAACTGAAATTGAATTAGATTTTTTAGATAATTCTTCTCCTGCTAAGTTACACTATCATTTGTTTTGTTGCTTATAGGAACCGCCTAATAGTTTGTATCTTAAACATATGCAAAGAAATCCTAGGCCGTCTTCCTAAAGTTGTTGGTATGGATGTTGTTGAGATGGCTCTTTGGGCTAAGGTGCAAACAAAACTTACTTCTTTTCTTCTTTAATTTGTAAATCACTAGATGTTTAACATCTTCATCAAATCTACCAACTCAAAGACTATATTATCAAGTTTTTCTTAATGTATTGGTTGACATAATTATGTTATGCTCAACTATTCATTGTTGTTTGATCCACTTCTATGCAGAATTAGTCAGAGTATCTTGTTTCAGATTTTATAGTTTTCTATCTTAACTGTGGCTTGGATGAGTTTTGCTGTCAGAAAATATCTAATGTAACAAAACTATATATTTTGAAGCAAAACACACCAGCAGTAACTACACAGTCGAATCTCGATAGTGGACCTGTTGACTCTGTTATGACAGAAGATGATTTAACAGTGGCTGTTGAAAGGGACCTTGTCTCACAAGCTGAAGAAGAGGATATGGAGGCCCTTCTTGGCACGTATGTTTTTGTTTCACTTCTTTTTCACATAGAGGTGTTGACATCTTTGGAACCCAAATTGGCATTATTTCTAGTATTTTCAAATTTTAATGCATATGGCCAGAGAATTGATATTCATCTAATAATTGTATTCTTCAAGTTCTAGCTTCAGCTTTTTCCTGTTGAACCCAACCTAATTACTCAAGCTTTGTTGATTTTGAGAATGTATTTTTGAAACAGTTATGTCATGGGTATTGGGGAGGCAGAGGCATTTTCTGAAAGGCTAAAAAGAGAACTTCTGGCTCTGGAAGCGGCAAATGTGCACGCCATTTTAGAAAACGAACCTATAATAGATGAGGTATATATGGCTATGGATAATGCATGGCTATAAATTGAATTGAGTGGTGGATTGTTTGATTTCAAGCGGTTTAGGTCTGGACCTAAAATGTGGTGATCTCCATTTCTTCTGAAAAACTGTCTAGGCTCTTAATCCTTGACCATGGTATCGATAAATAGTAACTTAATTGAGGATGTTATAGTACACTGGATTTCTTGTCTTAGTCATATTCCTGCTAGTATGTGATCTGGATTATTGGATTGTATGTCTGCACCTCTCAATGTAATGAGATTACTTTGTTGTTCTAATTAAGACCCCATCCTCAGAATATAAATTGGCAATTAAGTAGTGTTATTCCTTCAGGTATTGCAGGGGCTGGAATCGGCAACCATTTGTGTGGAAGATATGGATGAGTGGCTTGGCATTTTTAATGTAAAGCTCAGGCACATGAGAGAGGATATTGAATCGGTATGAATGGAGTCATCTTAAACCTTGAAATTTGTCTCTCTGATGCACTTCAGTTTGGTCCAGATATTCACATGTCTCTTTTGGTGTCATTGCAAAACTTGGGATCACCCTTCAGAAATTAGATGCAGTATTTCGTGCTACTTTTTGTTTAGGGATAATATATATACAGACCATGTAGGCATCCTTGCTTGTTTCCGGTGGAACACCATGTTAGATTCCTGGCCCTACAGTTTGAACAAGTTGAGTTAAATAGCAAATCTATATGACATAGGTTTTGGCTGACAATCAATAACCACTTGTTTATCTTAACATAGACCTCTAGGCTTTCTGTTGGGATTAGAACTACAGTTTTTAGGGTGCAGTGGTATAAGGATATAAAAAGAAATGGGCGGCTACTTTCAAAAAACATTGGGTAAATATCCTATATGCTTGACCCCGTATTAGAGCTCTATTCCTTCTCACTACGCTGGACTCTTCCTGATTGCAATTCCAATGGTTTAAATCCTTTTTAAAATAGTATTTTGTTGTCATGCTTTTTCTACGGAGTATCTTGTTTCTGTCAACATACCTACTCTTTCTGAATTCTGGATAACTGAACAAGTATACCTTGTACCTTGAAATCACACCCTTTACTTATTGGTTACCTGCTTCTTTCTGCTGTAAAACCCAGATAGAAACTCGTAACAATAACTTGGAGTCGCAATCTATTAATAATAAAGCACTGATAGATGAGCTTGATAAACTTCTTGAACGTTTGCGTGTCCCTCCAGAGGTATGTTTTGAATTATTTGTACATTAATTTAATGATTTTACAGTTGTCTTCGACATCTAACAAATGGAAGATTTCTTGTTCAGTACGCAGCACTTTTAACTGGAGGTTCTTTTGACGAGGCTCGAATGCTTCAAAATTTTGAGGCAATGGAATGGTTGAATAGTGCTTCAGCTGGTTTGGACATACCAAGTTTGGACCCGTATGCCAACTTACTATCGGTAAGATCTATGCCAATATATCATCTAGGTTTTGATTTTGGCAAGAAATGTACCAACTGCAAGCTTTTGAAATGAGCGGCATTAAAGAATCATAGACATGCCAAAAGAAGTGGCAGACTTATCATATGTGATTGGTTTGGAGAATCATGTTTCTCATCAACACCGAAATATTTGGAAGTTGAAAAGCTAGAGATATAAGGCTACGCATTTTGAAACCTTCTATTTCAAGGACTTTTTTGTCCTCCGGTTTTCTCCCTTAAAATTTGGTTTTCCAATTAAAACATCTTAATTCATTCAGTGAATTTGTTTCGACATGTTAATTTTTTGCTTGTTTGCTGTCACTTATGCACATGAGCATGCTAGATGTGGCGATTCTGAATTAAAATTGGGTAAATTCAGCGTCCCCTTATATTTCTAGTATGTGATGAATATCCACTCAAACGACCTCTCACCTTAGTCTAGAGTGTCTTGATTGATCAACACCACTTCTATGACCATGCTGGTCGTTGATGTGCTTATTTTGAATGAAAGTCAGGTATATTCTGTTTATCAGAAAGAGAACAATGAAGTTTGTGGGAAACTAAAACAAACATGCAGGTTAAAGAGAAGCGAGGAGAACTTGCAATACTGAAATCAACCTTCGTTCGTAGAGCGTCCGAATTTTTGAGCAATTACTTCGCTAATTTGGTGGATTTTATGATGAGCGACAAGAGTTACTTTTCCCAGGTATACCTTTATCCTTGCCTTGAACTGCTTCTTACAAGTTTTCATAGTTTTTATCTTTGCTGGTTTACAACGTTATTATCTTTTCTTGAATGTACATAGAGAGGGCAATTGAAGAGGCCCGATCATGCTGATCTGCGGTATAAGTGCAGAACGTATGCACGTCTTCTACAGCACATAAAGGTCTCAAATGGCATAACTTTAAAAATACCAACCTATTGGTCTATACTTTCTAATTTAATCTTGTGAATCTGTTCCCTTACGCTGGTTTCAGAGTCTTGATGCGCGCTCCATGGGCCCGTTGAGAAAAACTTATTGTCAATCCCTCAATCTCCTGCTTCGTCGTGAGGTCAGATCCAGTCTTTCTTTTCAATTTCCATATACTAAAGTAATTTGAGCACTGTTTTTACATTTCTTTATTAGTTTTTACTATCTATTGGGGAACTGGTTCTGTTTCATGTGTGATTGAGGTGTTATTATAGATTACCATCATAGTACAAGCTTTTACCACAAGGTCGAAACTGTAAGTCCTACTGAACTTGCAAGTTTCAGAGTACCATTGCTATTCCACTACAAGTTTCATAGTGCGTAAACATGTGTTATGGGGTCATACCCCTGAAACGGATAGCAGATGAATTAGCGGTTGACTTGATTGTCTTTTTAGTCACTAGAACTTTGGATCTTATTACTTATTAGGTAACCGTGGAAACAAAGAAGTGTAAAATACCCATAGGAGAGACTCACTTTTATATATGTAGTTACACTAACTGTACAATTACAACAAAACTCACTTTAGGGTTGGGTAAAATATCTAGTTACACTAACTGTGCAATCCTATCTATCCATGAAACCCATTTCCAACACTCCTCCTCAAGCAGGTGCATAGACATATCGCGAGCATAGCTTGTCGAGGAAGAGTTGAATGATCGACTTGGAACCTTTTGTCAGCATGTCTGCAATCTGGTTTTCATTTTACAAATGGGGTGTTGATGATGTCTATTCACTTCCACATGCTTGGTTCTACCGTCCATGTTAGATTGGATTGTGAGCAATGCTGATAGCAGTTTTGTTGTCGCAATTTAACTTCACATAGGATCTGTAGGGCTGAATCCAGTCTCTTTCAACAGTATTCTTAACCACAATAATTTAGAGATACCTTGAGCCATAGCTTTAAACTTCGCTTCTACATTAGACCTAGCTACCACTAATTAGTTCTTGTTGCCCCAAGTTACTAAGTTTCCTCCCACAAATGAGCGATAGCCAGAGGTAAACCTGCGATCAATCACCGAACCTGCCCAATCAGCATCAATGTATGCCTCAACTTCCACATGGTCATTCTTCGAGAATAACAATCATTTGTGCAGACTTAAGATAGAGAAGTATTCTATACACTGGATCCATATGTGTCTCGCGTGGAGCATGCATAAACTAAGCTACCATACTGAGTACGCAATATCAGGATGAGTGCAAGACAAATACCTCTCTGTGTTCCCTCAACTTCTGATTTGGCTCAACAGGTGTGTCAATGGGCTTGGCTACCAATCTTTCATTATGTCTTTAAATAGTTCCATCATACCTGTACTTCACAGTAAACACCCATAACTTGACCACATCCCAGGTGGAGTTTCTATCTAGAGCTTTCATTTCTTCCGTCGTAGTTTCTATCCGCTTTGGATCGGCAATAACATCTTCAACCCTTGTAGGAATTGTCACAAATGATAATTGATGTGCAAAAGCAATATAAGTAGGTGACAAATGATGAGAAGACACAAATTTAGAAGTTGGGTGGTCAGTAGAATAACCATATCGAGTTGGAGGTTTACAGGTACGAGTAGAATATTTAGAAGAAATAAGATCTTCCACAACATATGTGGACTCATCAGCTGAACTATAGAAAGTTCTAGTGATCAGAACTACCTGTCACTGGAATAGACAATTGATGAGGCAGAGAAAGAGGGGCCTTGTCTCTTCGTTTTTAAAACTGAAATTGAGGAGTCATGACCAGTGGAGTAGTATCACGTTCCTTACATATGTTAGGTGTTGAATATAAGTCACTCCAAGGCTGATCTTCAACATATGCATTATCGCTCTAAAGGGAAGTCTCTTCCTTTGAGAAGTACGATTTATCTTCACCAAGTATGACATTCATAGATACAAAGACCTTTCCCATAGGCGGGTGACAACACTTGAGTAGCGGAAATGCCGAATATCCTAAGAAAACACACACAAGAGCTCGAGGATCTAATTTACTCCTGCCTATATATGGACATGAACATAGCCAACAGACCCCAATTTTTTTGGTGGAGTACTTACAGAAGGTTCAAATGAATGACTAAGAGAAAGCACAAGAAGTGGTATTTGAAATTTGAGAACTCGAGAATGCATCTTGTTAATCAAATATGTTGCAGTAGGGATTATTCACAGAGAACAACAAGCATCTAGCATTTCTAACAAGTGACGATTTTTAGGCTCATCAACTCCATTTTGCTGAGGATTATCAGTACACGAGGTTTGGTAGACAGTTCCATGTTCTGAAAAATAAGAAGAAAGACCTTGTTTGAGGTATTCACCACCTCAATCAGATCTTAACACTTGAATTTTTGTGTTAATATGGAAAAGGACAAATTCATCAAAAATCTTGATAAAAGAGTGGACATCACTTTTTTCTTTCAATCAGTAAACCCAAAAACCTCGAGAGTAATCTTGAATGCAAGAAACAAATCAACGAGAGAACACCCAAAAACCTTGAGAGTAATCATGAATGCAAGTAACAAACCAACGAGAACCTGAAAAAATTAATGACTCATAAAAGACCCTAAACATCAACATGTATAACAACAAAATGAGATAAGCTTCTATTCGTGCTAAAAGGATATGAAACACGGTGAGGTTTAGATATATCAAGTTCTGAAACAACTTAGGAAACAACCTTCCCTGGAAGACAGGACTTCAGCCGGTCTCAACTGAATGG
Organism: Papaver nudicaule; assembly: GCA_023529015.1. Taxonomy (NCBI): domain Eukaryota; kingdom Viridiplantae; phylum Streptophyta; class Magnoliopsida; order Ranunculales; family Papaveraceae; genus Papaver; species Papaver nudicaule. Next base: position 22,960 of record JAJJMA010155607.1, on the reverse strand, counting down.
ATCATTCTCAGAATGAGTATTTACAGGAATCTAGTCAAATTTCAGATAAGTCTCTTCTTCCCAAGTGATTGAGCTAATGCTTAATCCCGAGCTAGGTAGTTTCTATTCTATTAAATTAAGGAAGAGGTGACCCAAAAGAAGGATGTCGTTATCGTTTGTGCCATAACCAAAGTTGTCCTTCAACATTAAACACACTTGTTGATTTGCAAGCTCTTGTACAGTCATCTTGTGTTGTCCTAGCAAGTTCAAGTAGTAAAGGCCCCTTTCTCGTTACCAGAACCAATTACCGCTCATGTGAGAAGGTCCTGAAAATCACAATGTGAATCAAAGAAGGTGACACAACACTTTAAGGCTTTAGCTTTTTGACTGATAGAGAGAAACCTGCAAGACAAATTGGGCACATGTAACACCGTAGAGAAAGACATGGATTTATGTATGGGAATGTCCTTCACCAGAGACAATATTTGAAGATCCATCCATTGTCAAAATACAAGGTACTAAGGCTATAGGTAGACTTGTGATCAGTTGCTCCACTATCGATAATCCAATAATCCTTGAGACTTATTACACGTAAAATTTAGTACCCTACCAAAGTTATGTGTTACTTGTTTGATAGCAATTCCCTTGGGTGATATTGCTCTAGCATAATCCTATATCATTTGCTTCAACTGGACTTGGGATGGCCGAGGAGAAACACTAGGTAATGATGATGTAGGTTGAAACTGCATCTCATCGGTTGTGTTGCATGCTCCTGGACCACCACTGCGACATCCTCTTTTTCCTCCAAAGTTACCACTTGAATTACCTCTTCTTCTATTATCATTCTGCCATTGTGGACATTCATTGAGTTTGTAACAAGTCTCCACGGTGTGTCTACGCTTGTGACAATAATTGCAAAATAGAGTCTTTCTCGCTAGACTTTCGATTGCTTTCTAGCATGACTGTTGGAGCATGAATGTACGGTATGGGAAAACAACATTCAAAGCTGAAGTTTCTTTAGGTATTGGAGATATCATAGCAGCTCGGCTAAGTTCTTCTGATCTAACAACCCCATAAACTCCTCGAAGTGTCGGCAATGCATCTTTCCTTAATATTTGAGTCCTAAAAGGATCAAGTTCTGGGTCGAGACCAGCAAGGAACTCAATAATTCTACCTTTTTCAATTCTCATATATGTAACTTAGCAGTATTAGCTACACATTCCATGTCACATGGTTGTAGGAAATCAAGTACTTGCCAGAGAGCTTGAAGAGCATTTAGTATACCGATAGAGGCCTATTATTCTGACGTGTCTTAAATCAACGATTCAAAACATATATTTGTGTGGCATCATTACTCACAACGTAGATCTAAGAGATTGCATGTCACACGCCTTTTGCAGTGGCTAGGCGCATATAGCCACTTTTAAGATCAGGAGCCATTGGGTCTAGTAACCATCTCATTATTGAGGCATTTTCCTGAACCCAAGTCTCTTATGTAGGGTCTGCTGATGCTGGACATACTCTGCTTCTGGTTAAGTACCCAAGTTCTCCTTTACCAGTAATGTAAGTTTTACACAATGGAGCCAAACAAGATAGTTTGTATCATCTAGTTTACAAGATATCACTTCGCCATTCAAATGGTCATTATGAGAAAAGTCTACAGAATTATTGAGCTCCTATAATGAAAAGAATTATTCTCAGAATTTCCAGACAGACGTATGTTTAACGCAACTGAAAGAGACAAACTTCAAAGAAGAAACCAACTTACACAGAACAATAGGTTCTTTGAAAACAATTCACAGATTCTTCAAGAACAACTGAAGGATCTAATTTGCAAATCTGATTAACTGATTTAAGCCACAAACTCTCTCTCTCTCTCTCTCTCTCTCTCTCTCTCTCTCTCTCTCATATGTGTGTACACAGTTACAGCCATGAAACTAACTGTACAGTACTATCATAACACTAACTGTACAGTACTATCTAGCCATGAAACTCATTCCCAACAGTAACTAGGGATGAGAGTGATGGTTTTGTTTCTTTGAAAAACGCTTGATAATATTCCAATTATGTCTAGGCTCGTGAATTTGCAAACGAACTTCGTGCTAGTGTAAAAGTAGCTGCAAAACCCCCAGTTTTGTTTGATGCTGCGGCAGGTCCTGCTCAATCTGCAAACAACGTAGATACTTCAGCAGCTTCAGATGCATATGCTAAGATGCTCACTATATTTATTCCACTCCTTGTAGACGAGGTACTGCTCTCCTAACTTTAAGTTTCAATCGGTTGTTATATTATACCCATTTTATGAAAGTTTTTTACCGGTTCCATCATTTAAATTGCAGAGTTCTTTTTTTGCACACTTTATGTGCTTTGAAGTTCCCGCGCTTACCCTACCTGAGGGTCATGCGGGTAGTAATCAAAATGGATCTCATGACATGGACAATGATCCAGATGAGCTGGGGATTGAGGACATCGATGGGAATGAGCGCAAAACTGGTATTCTCCCATAAGCTACTATGTGTAATATATATGTTATAATGTGGAGCGTTTGGCAAGAGAGAAACTCAAGGGCTTTCAACAACAAGATGAATACTTTTACTACAGTTCTTGCTAAGGCTTAGTATACTTTGTTCACCTGGTTGTTGGATGTGAAACAGTTAAGAGTCTTTGGATTACCAGTCGACTATGGTGAATAGGCCCTGTCAATATCTCATTCCTCCATAGTTTGTTTCAACTAGTAGTCTGTTACTAGTTCTTGGTTTTGGTTTGTTTTTTTTCTTTTGTTGGGTGGTTCAAATCTTTTATACCTTCTTGTTTTTTTGATCATTAAATCTTTTCTTTGCCGATCAAAGAAAAAAAAAATGCCTGTTGATTCTAATTTTGTTACATTTCAGTACAATTATTAATATTTGATTTTTCAGGCACTACTTCAATGGATATGGTAGCATTAAATCAATCTCTTCAAGACTTGCTTGATGGGATCCAAGTAATATTTCTAAATCAATTATATGAATGTGTGGGCAACGAATCATGTTAGTTCCAGGAATTTGTAACCAAATCTAATGAATTTGCACAAAGAAGTAGAGAAGCATATATTTGCATGAAATGTTTTCGAAATATATTGGCATGCCAGTGATGCCACATTCTTAATGTTAAAAGTTATCACAAAAATGGATGCTTTTGTTACATACCATTCAGTATTTTCCGTTAGGTCCTTCATTATGTTTCACCTCTCTAAAAAGATCATAATCATGAAGTAGCTAGTCATATTTTCTTTACTTGGAATTTAGGAGGACTTTTACGCAGTGGTGGACTGGGCGTGTAAGATTGATCCTTTGCGCTGTATATCGATGCATGGTGTCACAGAATCCTATCTATCATCTCAGAAAGCTGATGCAGCAGGATTTGTGCGTGTCCTGCTGGGGGACCTGGAGTCAAGAATTTCCTTGCATTTTAGTCGGGTAAGATTTTTCCTGTATTCTAAGGAATTCCTTCTTTGTCTGCTGCTTCTTGAAATAATGACATCTTTATTAAGGCAACATGTGATCCATCTTGTAGTTCGTTGATGAAGCTTGCCACCAGATTGAAAGAAATGAGCGCAACGTAAAACAGATGGGAGTCCAACCATACATTCCAAGGTAAACTAGTAACTGAGTTGTTTATGGTTCTATTTCATGCCTTCATGTCTCGATATACTACCTGGTTTTAGCAAATTATTCTTCTTTCTATAATTATCTGATCTTCAATTTCACCATCGAGCCTCAACATTTTTTCGCAGTGATGAAATGAATTAGGCTTTAAGTCGAGTTCCGTGTCTGTTTTCAGATGTATGTACCAAAATTCAAAGTCTTAGTGTTTGTTTCCTACCAATTGCCAAGGTATCAATGTCACTGAGTATGCTATCTGAGATGGAGTCACCCTTGGACCAAGGGTAGCCGTAGCCCCTATCCACAGTTTGAAGTAACATTATAATGTCTCTGGGATTTAGAAATTTGAAATAATTATCTACTATTATTGGCCAGCTTAAACAATAGCCAATTCATCATTTGTGATAGTTTCTTTCGTCCCATGTATGAAAAAAGTAGTAGAGACAAATTATTTCTCCCAACAATTTTGACTTTTGTAAATACAAATTTGTCTGGTGGGATCAACATACCAACTTATTGGACACAAGCATACATACTTTTTGGGCTATTAGGTGTTCAAGTTCCTGCTACTTATGATAATAGTTTTATGTCGAACGCTATATTCATTCTCACTAGAATGGCCCTAGTTTTGTTCCTTGTGGTAAATTTGCATCGAATGTTAAATTGTTTTTTGTTTAAATTTGTAAGACTACCTTGGCCATCCCTATGGAATATATCTGTTCCGTCCTACAGTTGGATGTGCTTAATGGCACTTTTACAACTAGCATATACAGTTTCCTTGAATCCTTCATATGTTTAATTGTATGCTGGTTATGTTTAATGTTAAAGTGGTTTCTAGGTTTGCAGTCTTAGCAACACGTATGGAGCAATACATTCGAGGACAAAATCGGGATTTAGTTGACCAGGCATACACAAAGTTGGTAAGTGCTTTAGATATGATGTCACCAGGTATAATTTATTTCCTCTAACACCCAAACTTTGCTCTGCCACTTTTCTATGTCAGTATCTGCAAAGTTTTTATATCCATCCTAATCGTTTCCTTAAGCATCTTTTCCTTCTTCGGGTCTTTTTTTGGGAAGTGAGAGGCTAAACTCTTTATCGAAAAGATCAACAGAACTGCAACCTACAGCAAAATGCACTAGAGGGGCTACAACAATACCTAAGCAACTATGTCTCAGATAAAGTCTCCCAATTCCGTAATACATCTAAAAACGTGTGGTACATAAAGATATCCTCCCAAACATGATATGGTATGGTCCGGCATATGCACCAAGACATTCAGGGATATAAGATTAAGTCGGATCCTCCCAGATAAAGTTGAACCAATAGTATAAGGATTATAAAAGTTACAATATCTTGGTTTCTGTCATAGTGTCTTTAGCCGTTAAAAACTAAATGCGCATTTCATTTCCTTAGGCTTGGGATGTACCTTCCAAGTTCTATTCTCTTACATCTTCCTAGAAAGAAAATTAAACCAAACGTGTTTTTTTTTATTTACATGCAAACATGCTATATTAGTAGTTGGAGCTAGGTAATTTTCTAAGGAAGTGTATTGTTTGTTCTTTAACAGGTTAGCATCATGTTCGTTACTTTGGAAAAGATTGCACAAGTTGAATTGAAGTATTCTGAAATTGTGCTACTCGAGAACTATGCTGCCTTTCAGAACAGGTACTTACAAAAGTTGTCAATTTGTCAATGTAAAACTAGGTTATTATAACCATACTGACTCGAAAATATCACGCTCAGTCTTTATGAACTGGCAAATGTTGTCCCAACACTTGCAAAGTTCTATCACCAGGCCAGTGAAGCTTACGAACAAGCCTCCACACGTCATATTAATATGGTCATATACATTGTAAGTTTTTCTTTTCTTTATTATTCTCCTGTTTCAAACAAGTTAATGGTCAAGCTACAATATTAGCTTTTAAAATTGAGGTAGTGAAAATAATTGTTTTTGAAAGCGAGAGGTTCATTTCTTTGCAGCATTTCGATAGACTCTTCTTGTTCGCTCGGAGAGTAGAGGATTTGATGTTCACCATGAATCCAGAGGAGGTTGGTATAGGCACTGGGCATGATTTTTTTATGTCATGTTTTTTTCTGTGGAGTAGATAAAATATTCAAACAAGGCAAGGTATATTTGACTTGTTTTCTTTCTTGAAAAAAAAGAGAGACGTCAATAAGAATTTGAAAAAGCAACTCTTGACATTTTGGCCTTTTCATCTCAGAAATTTTCAAACAACTAACTAATTTTTGTAAAAAATACAGATTCCTTACCAACTAGGTCTATCAAAAGCCGATCTTCGTAAGGTGTTAAAGTCTAGTTTGTCTGGGGTAAGTCGGGATAATCTCATTCAAAATTCTCGTACCTGGGTTTATACATTCACAGTTAATTGGCATATGTTTCCTGTAACAGGTTGACAAGTCCGTCAGTGCAATGTATAGGAAGTTAGGGAAGAACTTAACTTCGGAGGAGTTACTACCATCCTTATGGGATAAATGCAAGGTCAGACCTGTCTTCTTTTTTCTAGAAGTACCAATTTAACTCTTTTTAGTTTGCCATTACGAGGATCATGCTTCACAAGGAAACTTGATGGTAGAAATGATTATATGGAAGATTTTATTTTCTTTCTCTTTTGGTTGACAAAAGAAAGAAAGAAGCAGCTTTACTAAAAGAAGGGTGTTGCGTCTTTGGCAGAGGGATTTTCTGGATAAATACGTAAGCTTTGTAGAATTGGTTGCAAAAATCTACCCGAATGAACCTGTTCCAGCTCCACAAGAACTGAGAGAACTTCTTGCTAACATGTAGATGGGGAAAGTTTGTTCTTACCGTAAGATATGTCGCTATGTACAGTTTAACGTGCAATTTAGTCTCCTATTCCAAAATTGGATTATGCATCTTCCCTCTCCATTTTGTAATCCATTTGATTTTTATGGGTACGTTGTATGTAGCTTAAATAATCTCTGGTGTTATTGATACCACCAGGCACCAAGAAATGAGCTTTGTAAAGACTCGAATTTGAAAATTGTATAAAATCTCAGACTCGTATTTTTAAGAAAAGTGATTCAGGGCTTCGAAAAAAACTGAAGCCCTCGGATCACAGTCTCCCCGAAGTAATTGTGCTCTCCCCCTATGTAATTTTTTTTAATACCAAAACTACCCTTTAATACAAAAAATTAACCTAATCTAATTTAACCTAAACTAAAAACAAAAAAACTTAAAATTTTTTTTCCCAATTCTCTTTCTTCTCTTTCTTCTCCTTCTTCCTCTTCTCGTTTCCTCCTTCAAACCCTAAAAAAAACCTAGATTTTTTCGAAACTCGATGGATTCAGCTGAGAATGGTGGCGCGAGGGATATCGAAAGGTAACAATCGAAACCCACTTCCTTTTTTAGTTGTTTAGCTTAGATTCAGCTAAAAACAGCAAAAAAAATCGAACCAGGGTTACTTACGGCTACCTGTAACTCCACGTTTGTAGCCGTAAGTCATAGTTACGGCTGCGATCTGAAGAACATGTAGCCGTAGATTTAAAATAGTTACGGCTCTAAAGTTATCAGCCGTAAGTTTTGATAATTTCATAAAATTTTTGTGTCGCAGACTTACCAGCCGTAAGTCCATATTATGAGCCGTAAGTCTTTATTATAATTTTTTTTTTCTTTTTTTTTGCATCAGGACCGCTGAACCAAGTTCTGTAATTACACAACCTGTAATTAGAGAAGAAACACCTGATGAGGAAACACCACCCATTATCGATAGAGCAGATTTTCCTGAATGGATGAATGTGTGTGATTATCACTTTGCCAATAGAGCACCTCGTAATCTAGGACGAAGAAGAGTGGGTGAGGTAGAAGATGAATGGCGGTTTGAATGTAAATTATGTGTTCATGTCCCACGCCATCTAAGGAGGAACATGTTTACAAATGGGGCAGTAAAAAGTACTCTTGATGGTTGGGCGGTTGCTTGGGGTGATTGCTATCTATTTGTGGTTCCTGCTCGTCGTCTAACCCCAGAGGAGAGAGCGAGGGCCGGAATTTGAACAATTTGTGTTTCAGCTTATTTTGTGTGAATTCCAAAGGTGTTGTTTTTTTTTTCCCCTCTTTTTATGGTTGATGTTAGTAGTACTGTTATGGATGGTTTTTATTTGGATATTTTCAATGGTGATGTTGGTTTGTATGACTTTGAAAACACTGATCTTGGTGTTGGATACTTTTCTGGTTAATTGCGCATGTTGTGCATAACTTTATATCCTAGCCGTAAGTACATTTATCCCAGCCGTAAGTACAGTTATCCTAGCCGTAAGTACAGTTACGTCTGTTAAGAAACAGTGATTGATAGCCGTAACTGTTCAAGTAAATTAATACGTAAATTAACTTAAGTAAACCAAACTGATAATCAATGATTAACCAAAACATGATTAACAAACTTACTTAAAAGAAAAACTTAGGAAAAAAACTTAAAAAACTGAAAATCAAGCGAGAAGAAGAAGAGAGAAAAAAAAAACCAACTTTTTTTGTAAAAACTCAAACTTGATTCACTCAACCAAAATGAGTGAATCAAGCACCCAAATGGAGGTAGATGTATCTCCTTCCATTGACGACATCTTCATTGAAGCACACATCCAAGGAAATGAAGGACTATACAATTTCTTTGATGGTAAAAAGTTTGTATGCACAAGTGAAGACTTTCTCGAGAAATACGAGGTTGATCCTGCAGATTACCCAAACTTGAATGTACCCAATGTAGAAGAACCTCAAGAAAACAACCAGGTATGCTTTATTCCTCTCAAGACAGTTGAAATCACGTAAAAAATGTGATTTTTGTGAGTTCCAGAAGGAACTTACGGCTTGTAGCCGTAACTCAGACTTACGTCTGAATGTTCTTCAGATCCGCGCCGTAAGTCTAGAATTTGGGGATTTTTCTGGCCGTACATCAAGTTACGGCTATGTCCGATGCGATGTTACCAGCCGTAAGTCTGTGCATGGGAATATTCAATGCCCATACTTACGGCTTCAATGTTTTACTTACGTCCCATAAGCTTGCGAGCACCAATTTTTTGAGCCGGACTTACGTCTTAAATATTTTGACATTAGTGGCCGTAAGTTTGGTTACGGCTACATATCACAAATTATTATGAGCCGTAACTATTCCTGTCTGACTCCTGTCTCTCGGAAGCAATTTGAGTTTTACTTACGGCTTGTTTGGAAAGTATCGATGATAGCCGTAACTGGACTTACGGCCTATGTTCTCAAACGTAAATTTGCAATGGTGACTAATTTAACACTTTTTTTTTTTTTTATGTTGTGTAGGTTGTGCCACTAATTGTTCCCATCAATAATCAACCACAGGCTACTCGTGTTTGGCATGACACTACCGCTCACTATGCACCTTATGTCCGAACAATTGTAAGTGCACCATCTTATGTATATGAATGCGTGTTTTTTAATATTATTTAAAACGTTTAGATATCTAATTATTGGGTTTAATGTAGACATGGCCGGACAAGGAACAAGCCGTCAAATGGGCTATTGAACATGCTAAAAACAAGATGTGCATGATAGTCAAAGGAAGTAATGTGACCTATAACCGTTTTCAATTAGTGTGCGAGTGTAGTGGAGTGTATAAGAGTCATGCAAAGAAAGGCACCGTGCGGAAGCTTTTGAAGATTAATAGGAAGACCCCAAAAACCTTTACAAAGAAAACGAATTGCCCTTTTAGACTCCAATTTGCTCTAAACAAGCAAAATGAGAGATGGTTTTTGAAGACGGTGATAAGCGGTTGTCACAACCACGATCCTCCCGAGAGTTTTTATAAACATGATTTAGCTACAAGGTTAACTCTCGATGAAAAATTTTTGGTGGAAGGGATGTACGAAAGAAATGTACCTCCTCGTGATATTCTTGGCAACCTCCAACATGTAAACTCGGAAAATCGTTCGAATTTGAGAACAATCTACAACGCCACCTCTAGAGCAAAGAGAATCAAATGGCAAGGTAGGTCCGATCTTCAACAAAAACTTTTTGAAGCTTTGAAAGACAAATTCACTTGTTACTTCGAGGAGGACGCGGACCACAAAGTGACCCACATGTTTGTTGCTCATCCGGAATTCATAAAATTGGCGCGGTGCAATCACCAAGTTCTATTGTTAGATTGTACTTATAAAACCAATAAGTATCGTCTACCTCTTTTGCATTTAGTTGGTCAAACTTCTACAAAGCAACCTTTTACCATCGGCTTTTGTTATATGATGGACGAGACCGAGGAAAGCTATGTTTGGGCATTGCAACAATTGAAGTATATATACCATGAAGATCATTATCCGGGTGTCATCATTACCGACAAAGAGCAAGCCTTAATGAATGCGATCAATAGTGTTTTTCCGGATGCTCACAACATGCTTTGCACTTTTCACGCATGGAATAGCGTACAAGTAAAGTGCAAGCCTCTTATCGCACCAACAATGAAAGAAGAGTACATCAAAGCTAAGAAACTACCGGAAGCGAAAATGAAAGAAAGGTTAGAGGAGTTGAAAAAATTGGAAGAGTTCAACAAAGATGAATGGGCAAAACTCTTGGTACAATGGGATGATATAGTTTGGGCACTCACAATCAAGGAATATGAAGAGAAGGCAAGTGAGATGTTGAGCTATTGGAGTCGTATCCCCGAAGTTAAAAGGTACTTAAAGGAGGAATGGTTTGTCCCTCATAGGCATCGGTTTGTCGCGGCTTTCACCAATCAACGCAAGCACTACAAGAACCAAGCAACAAGTTCCGTGGAGTCCTGTCACGGCCGGTTCAAAAAAAATCTTTTAAATGGTGATGGTGGATTTGTTAAGGTTTACAATGCCATGAAAAGGTATTTTAAACATCTTTTAGATACGATTAAGGGAGCTTTTGAACATAATCGAATGAATATGCACACCAAGTACCTTAACGAACCTTGTCTCGAAGGAATCACCCATTTTGTGTCCCATTGGGCTATCGAGGAAGTCATGAAGGAACGAGAGAAATATCGTAACGGTGAATTCGACCCCAATGTGTGTATTTGTCCCAACATGTCATCCATGGGACTCCCATGTTGCCATAGATTTGCAACTTTCACGGATGGTGTGGTCCCAATTGGCGAGATCGATCCATTTTGGAGGCAACTTTCATTCCAAGAACAAGTCTTCGACGACGATTTTGGGGGAGAGTATAATGAGACATATGAATATGAAGCAACGAGGGAGTATTGGAAGGACATGAATGTGGGACAAAGGCAATCTTGGTGCGCACGGTATCGAAAATGGGCTCATGCACACACTAGATGTGATCTTTTTGAACCGGATAAGAAGAAGGATAGTAGGGGTAGGCCTAACACCAAGGTTACAAAGAGAGTTGCTCGTGCGAATGCAAGAGAGAGAAATATTGCGTCAAAGACAAGAGACCCCTCGGGCTTTGAGTTGATGAAGCAACGAGAGAGTGAAGACTTCGAGATGATGAAGAACTTGGAGGAGGTAAAAGGTTTAGACGACATGGAATGCACCCTTCAAGCATTTGTCAACAAAAACAAACGTAAACGACCTCCAACGGGAAAAACTTCAACAAGTCGTCAACCCAATGTGAAGGAGATTCCAACGGTTGCCACTCCAACAAAAGGGAATGTGAAGGATAAAGATGTGATGGGCAAAGGCAAGGGTGTGGCAACATCCCCCGAACCAACAATAGTAAGGCTACCAATCAAAGTTTTTAAGAGGAGAAGCACCCCGGTAGTGAAGAAGAGGAGCACCCCGGATGTGGTTGTTGAAGAGCTTGACAATAGGAGGGTTTTTAAGCATGGGAAGGAGGTACGTCGTGAACCTTGTGGTAACTTTAGAACCCCTTTGGATGAACATGGAAACATTCATAGGCCTTACCACATGATTTATTATGAGTGGATGGAGCAACTTCCATCTATAATTCACGACTACATAATCTCCATGGAAGATGTAGAGGGCGATGGAAATTGTGGTTACCATGTTACATCGGAACAACTAGGACCTTTTCCCGCGGTGAACCAACCCACCTATGTTAGGATGTTGTTGTATGCAAGATTAAATAGAGAGCCGGATCTTTACTACTATTTGTTGTCCGGTCCCGGGGACGACAATGATAGACTAGAGGCAATGAATAGGAGACTCATCGGGGAAGGTGATCTTATGTCAAGGAGAAATTGGATGGCATTTCCGGAATGCGGGCACTTGATTGCCGATGAATTCAAATGTGTTGTTCACTACTTCTCCCGTGGTGGTAATAACACGTACACTCCCCGCTATGCGAGGTATAGTCAAGAACATGGAGATCTTGGCAAGCCTCGCCGTCTTGTGATTGCACAAATTGGAGGATGTCATTTCATAGGGCTTAAGTTAGAAGATGGTTGCCCATTACCACCGTTGTCCCCTACAACGTTGAACAAAGAGATAGCTAGGGAATGGTGTGGACAATACGAGACAGAAATGAACACTTGGGATGCAATAAAAGCGTCGCAAAGAGCCCAACAACCACAAAACCGTTGAGAGATTTGGATGAAGAGGAAAAAGAAGCTTGAAGATGTCGGTGATACATGTTTTTTGTTAGTGATACGTGTTTTTTGTTGTGTTTTTTGTTGTTTTTTTTTGTTGAAACATGATGATGAATGTATTTTGGATTATTTTGGCAAACACTTCACTTTTTGGAGTTATGTTTTATGAAATTTCACTTACTTACGGCTTAAACCCAGATGATTTCAGTAGCCGTAACTTAACTTACGTCTGGGAAAGTGTAGTCGTAACTTTACTTACGGCTGGTACCAGGGTAATTTCAGTAGCCGTAAGTACTCCTGTAACTATAAAAAAAATACTAATTTTCAACATACATAGATGCCTTACATATTATTTTTTACCACATAGATGCCTTACATATTGATTTTTACCACCATCACGACTTACTTATATCAAGTCACCATTGATACCGTTAAGTTTCACAAAAAACTTCCTACATTGCCTATAATGAGCTTCATATTTGAACTCCTTTTTGTGCCATCGAGTCCATTCCCTTAGAGCCCTCTTGACAATGTCTTCATCGGTTTCACCCTCAAAACGGCAACATCGGTTGATGAATGCCACTAGTTTCATGAATTCACGAACCCGTCTTTGAATTTTAGACCATCGCAGCATCAGCACAACCCTTTTGCGCGTCATCGGATTTTTGGTTTCTGTCCAAAAATCCTGTGAAATGTCCCACCAGGTTTCAGGAGGCAAGCCCCACTCCAAGTTTCCCTTGAAAGCCTTAAATTGCTCTTTCGTCGGATAGTGAATGATATAGTTTGCGCAAAGACAAGCATCTTCCTTCTGTGTAAACTTTGAACCAGCAAAAGTTCGGTGAGCCATTATTTCAGTTGGTGCAACCACGGCACTTGAGTCTGGTTCTCTGAAGCGCAAAATATGGCAGAGAAATGTGAGAAAATTGGTTGTCGGTGTAACTTACGGCTACTAATCAAATAGATATGCAGCCGTAACTAAACTTACGGCTGATAATATTGCACTTACGGCCTGTAACCTTGCGACAAAAAAATTTTGATTTACAGAAACCTACGGCTAGTAACTAAAGTATCGAAATGAGACGTAACTAACTTACGGCTAGTAAACTGAACTTACGGCTTGCATCTGGAGCTTTAATGGCTTACCTAACAAACTACTTACGGCTAGCTGTTCTTCAGATGCGAGACGTAAGGAGGACTTACGGCTCTAATAGCCAGCCGTAAGTAGTTCTGAAACTCGTTTTTTGATTTTCATGGAGTGAATCTTACCTAGTTTTAGCACCAAAATCAATAACAAGAGAGTGGGTTTGGATGCTTACCTTTGCTGCTCCATTGTTGCATCAGTTTTGGTTCCATCCATGATCAAAAACTCGAAAATGAGAAATGTGGAGAGGAAATGGGGAAGAAAAGAGAGGTAACAGAGGAGAAGAGAGGGGAGAAATTTTGATGTTTTGATTGTTAGGTTTTGATTTTTTTTGTGTGGGATATAAGTATTTATGTTTGTAATTAGGGTGGGGTAAATTTGGGTAAAAATTAGTATAAATTAGTATAAGGTTAACTTAGTCATTTCACGATTTTTTTACACCCCCTTATAATTAGGCTGGACATTTGAAGTAAATAGTGCAGGGGCTTCAAAAATTTTCAAAAAACTGAAGCCCCAGAATCACTTTTCATTTTTAAAGCACATAAATTTGAAATACTTGTTTAGCATTTTTTTAATTGACCCATCTAAAGTCTAAACAATGAAGCCAAATCAAATTTTAACAAAATGCCAACAATGGTTATTCCATAATTCATCGTCAAATCCTACCAGTGATTCCTCCCCTTCCAACAAATACTACAAGGTTGGATTTTCCACATTCTCATGAGGAACCGTCAAGAAGTGAAAGTAATTCTAAAATTCCCATGCATTCCCTAACCCAATGAGGAAGAGGGTAAATCTAGTGTTCCTCGCAACTTAAATTTATTGGAAGCTTCATTGTTTGCCTCCCTTGAATGCGTAAACCATTTAGGCTTAGTGTTATGGGGCAAGATTGAGTTACTACTTCCAGCAAAAGTGTGGTCTATTCCACTAGTACTACTTCTCTTTCTTAGGCTTAGTCTTATGGTGTCCAATCTAGTATACTAGATTGGACATCCACGTCAGATAGTAGCCTAGAGGGGTTCTTATGGGTTTGGTGAGATTAGACAACTATACGCTGAACCATTCAGCGTTGAGCGCTGAATCATTCAGCGCTCAACAATTTTGGGCCGTTGGATTATTTTAACGGATAAGATACAAAAGATATATTATTAGATTTATTAAGATTCTGTAGAATATTCTTTTAACGCTGAACCGTTCAGCGTTTTCCCTATTTTTTCAGCGCTGAATCATTCAGCGTACCAATCTAGCTACTACTTGAGCTACTACCAAATGCTAGGAGAGAGAAGTAGTACTACTAGAATACACCACGTTTTTGGTAGTAGTAGTAGCCAATCTAGTACCCCATAAGACTAAGCCTTAGGCTAAGTCTAATGGGAGTTCAACTTCCACGAAAAGCGTGGTCTATACCCAAACTTCAACTTGTAGTTCCAGATTTTCGTAGAAGTTGAAGTTGAAATTGCTGCTTAGGCGCTCAATGATGTAGCGCCCAAAAAGTGGACCGGCACTGAATAATAAAGCGCCAAAGCGAATATTCTCTTAAGAATATTCACTTTGGCGCTTTATGATTGAGCGCTAGTGTCCCACGCTATATCATTCAGCGCCGGTCTGTTTGACCTTTTTTTATTTACACTCGATTTACACCAAGATCAATAGTTGTTCATCCTACTCATTTTTTCCTCACTCTCCCGTTACACCACCAATCCACAGACAATGTTTATACAAAAATGAGTTTTTCTCATACCAAATCATCATAAATAAAGATAAGTTGCACCACATATTAAAAAAAAAAGAGATTCATTAACTTAATAATTTAAAGGATTACATTGAAACTAAAATCCGCTCATTCGAGTAATGTGTTCGTTACACTTTTTAGGAGGAAAATTACGAATGAGTATTCCTTACAGGAATTACATTGACTTCTAATTACTTGAATAACTAATAAGAAAATCCTTCATAATACTTCGAAGGTTTTGAGAAAATCCTTTAGCTCATTGTAATGTGCTTCGTACTCGAATTCCTTTCCTTTACCTTGTTTCCATATCTTCAAAGTCCTGGCATAAACTTCATCCTCCGTAACATCTTTCCCAAGAAAATCTCGGGCTAATCTCCCCAAGTGCATAAAATCATGAACGTTTTGACGTATTTTCCACCATCGGTCTGACAGGCCTCTTGCATCGCGCACATATTGGTTTTGAAATTTGAAGTCTTCTTCGATATAATTAAACAGGGAGCTCCACTTGACAGTACCACGACTTTTTTGTAATCCATAATAGTGGATCACGTCTTTACAAAGACGTAGATCTTCTTCCAACGTAAATGGAGCGAAGCTTGGTTTCATTCGTGTTGATGGAGGAGGAGATAATGGTTTTTGAGATGGAGAACACGTATAGTAGTACTGATGAACTAACTTATCAGTCATGTTTCGATAACGTCTACGAGGAGGAGATACTGGAGGAGGTGTTGAGATGGATTCATTTGGTTTCCGTAGTAAAGATATTATCTCTTGTGGTGATCGAGTTGGGCTTTTGGTATTTGAAGATGAACTTGACATCGTAGAAGTGATTTTTCTTTTGATTGATTAGGATAAAGGAAGAAGGTTTGAGAAGAAGATGTATCTAGAAAGATGAATGTTTGAGAAGAAAATGACAATCTTTATATAGATGGATCCATATAGATGATGAACATGAACTTTGATGCCTCTTCATTGACTCTTCGTATACAACATCACGAGATGCATGGTAGTAGCCGTAAAAATTTTCAAGTAATCCATATGTCTGATCCTACAAGTATAAAAAAAAGAATTTAGTTACACATTCAAGATAAATTACAAGTAAAATGCAAAAATAAATATAAATGTACTTACCGGGGTCATGTTCATGCCTCTAAAATCGACCGGACAACTGCTAGGCATTGGAACCGGTACTTCAACTTGACCATGAGTTTCGCTATAGAATGGCAAACTCCATTGTATGTCCGGTAGTGTTGCCTGAGGCGGGTCGAAGTGGTCAAACACATAGTTCGGCGACAACAAGGTAGGAGGCATACGATTCGGTAACAAACGGGGATCCATTAGATGGCTTCCCACTCCAACATGATCAGTATTCTGTGAACGGTGCCCAATCATATTATAAGGTCCAATACTCTTTTGAATCCAGAACTCCGAATACTGCCGCTGATCAACCACCCAATAATGGTATCCTTCCACTACATCATCCATATGAATAACTTCGTCCAACTTCGGAGGATTACATGGGATTACAATTTCGTTGGTTAGCTGCCTCCGAAATCTCTCGCCCAAGTAACAACTTGCTCTCTTAGTTTCATAAAGATCCTGAAACACAACTCTCCTCTTGGAAAGCTCGTACGCATGTTCCCAATGCTCTCCTGCACAATACACACTTTCACTCCATGGTTGCCAAATAATCGTGGTTGTGGCTCTCTAGTCTATCTGCTCTCTTGCTATCTTCCATTTGTGTTTAGCCACGCCAGTTTGGCTCTTCTCGAGGTTTTCCTTCTTGAAGAGTGCAATCTTAGGAAAAACGTCTAGGCCGACACCCATCAATTGCGACGGACAAAGAACGGGATGGTAGTTGTGAAAATAGTAATAATACCAATATTCGATTACCATCATCATGCCAGGCATGTCTTTAGCTGCTTTCGAAGACCATGAGTCGAGATATTTATAAGTATGGCCCAAGGAGGCCATACCCCAATCATAATCGCCAACTTTGTCTAAATCAGCCAACAATAGACACCATCTTTTATCCACTTTATTGTTTTTATTTGGAACAAGAAATTGACCAAAGCACCAAAGAAAGAACATTCTAGTCAACTCCTCTGCACATTCATTATTGTCGAGATCTTTTCTGCTAACAATATATCTCCTCAAGGATGATATGGTTACAGTATTACCCTTAGAATCCCATTTGGCCACTCTCTTTGATTTTTCATCAGGGTCTGCTTCACGAGCGTCCCTTGCAATTTGATTCCTCGCTTTCACTCCCTGGAAATATAAGTCATCCATGGCAGGGTAGCTTATACGACCCATAGTACGGGGAAGTTCTACCCTAGTTTTTCTCGGGAGGCCAGTCGGAATACCCGTCAACATGTACCAATCTGTCGGTAGTAAGCCAACCTCAAGATCCTTAAAGTGGAAACTACGCGTGGTCTCCCACCATCTCTCAGCAATGGCTTCTACTAAGCCTCTATCGGCATTGGAAAAATCAAATTCAAACACACTAGAAAACCCGCACTTATCACACAATTCTTGTGCTCTTGGATTTTCTTTCACTACAATTAGGTAAAGGGTTTGGATCAAATGTAGACTACTCCTAACACTGTATGTACGCTTGGTGAAAGGATTATCCTTGCATGCATGGTCGGCCTCAAAAGCATACCCGGACACCTTCACTAACGATTCTAAGTCCATGTATCTAAAACAAACATATCAACACAACAATTTCAATCAAAAGGACACAACAATTTCAATTAACACAAATAATTCATCACTAAAAATTAACATGAAAATATGTCTATTTCACTACACAAAAACATGGATTATACTCAATTAACATCAACAAAAACATGAATTTTACTCAATTAACATCAACAAAAACATGAATTTTACTCAATTAACATCATGTCAATTTCAATACACAAAAATTTGTCTTAAATTGATCAATCACAGCAACAATTTCACTACATATCAATCATACAACCATACACAATCATGAATTTGATCAAAACAATTTAAACTTGAAATCAAGAACAAAAAAGACCTAAATTTTGTAGAACTCACCTCAAACGATTTTGTGAATGAAATTCCACAAAATCAACACCAATAGATTGCTCTCCTTCGATTCTTCAAACCCCTAGAAGGAATTAGAAAAAAATCTCATGGATTGTGAGATTTGAGTTGAGTAAAATCGGTTTTTTAGAGAAGGGGAAAAGAGAAAGAGGAGGAAGAAGAGAAAATGAGGTTGCTGCTGGGTTGCGCGACTGTTTTGAGGGATTTAATCCCGCGGTTAATCATGTAGCGCGGGTCAACTGCAGTCTTAGTCAAGCGGTACATTATGTAGTGTTGATGCGAATATTCTTCTACGCTACATAATGTACCGCGAAAACGCTATATGATTAACCGCGGAAGTAGAACTCCCATTAGACTTGGTTTGCTACTTTGCTGATGTGTCCTACTACTTTTTGGTGGATATGGAAGTCCCATTAGACTTAGCCTTAGCATTTGCTAGTTGTTGAAGCAGTAGCAAGATTGAAGCGCTAAACCATTCAGTGCTGAAAAGTGAAAAAATGCTGAACGCTGAATGGTTCAGCGCTACATTCTTGTCCGTTGAATTAATTGTCATATTTTGTTCTAATGGCTGAGATTTCTCAGCGTCCAGTCGTCCAATCTCGCCAAAGCCATAAGGCTTAGTCTTAGGCTTAGTCTAATGGGAGTTCAACTTCCCTTAAAAAATAGCATGACACATCAGCAAATTCCCAAACCAAGTCTAATGGGAAGTGCTAGACACATCAGCTAAATTCTACTTCGGCGCTACATGATATAGCGTTTGGGCGCTACATGATAAAGCGCCAGATAATCTCAGCCATCAGATCTGGAACATATGTTATTAGCCATCAGATCTAATGAGAATATTCGTTTGGGCGCTATATCATTGAGCGCGAGTTCACTTTTTGGGCGCTACATCATTGAGCGCCGAAGTAGCATTTCAACTTCCACTTCCCTTAAATAAGGGAAGTTGAAGTTGAAGTGGGGGGAAATTGGGGTTTAGACCACGCTTTTAAGGGAAGTTGAACTCTCATTAGACTTAGCCTTATGGTGTCAAGATTGGCTACTACTTCCACCAAAAGCGTGGTCTTTTCCACCTCTAGTACTTCTCTCTCCTAGCAGATGCTAGTAGCTCAAGTAGTAGCAAGATTGAAGCGCTGGCCCATTCAACGCTGAAAAAGTAGGGGAAAACGCTGAATGGTTCAGCGCTAAAAAAATATTCTACAGAATCTTAATAAATCTAATAATATATCTTTTATATCTTATCTGTTTACACAATCCAACGGCCGGCCCAAAATTATTGGGCGCTGAATGGTTCAGCGTCTTTGCTCTGGTAAAAAATTACAAGAAATAATGGCCTATGCAGGTCTCGAACCTGCGACCTTCGCGTTATTAGCACGACGCTCTAACCAACTGAGCTAATGGGCCGTAGTTGTTGTACTGAAAGTTTTAAATTTTCATATACCAAACAAGAAGGCAACAGGAGGTCCCCAGGTCCCCCCAACCCTATAACAACTAGCTAATAAGTTGTGCAATATTGCAGTGGTTCGTTAAATGGAATCTGCAGTATTGCAGTTATTCTTTCCACACGGGCCGTTCTAGACCTAAAAGTCCCGTCAGAAGTGTGCCTGCGCGCCAGTGAGCAAGAAGGTCTAGACTCGCTTCGAACTTCCTTCTCACGGTTTTTATCAGTCAGCAAATCCATATAAATATGTTAAGTATGTGGTTGAGGGCAGCAATGCTTTTCGGTTTTTGTATTCTGATTTCCGAGTGTGTTAATCTTGAACTTTCGGTTGTAATATATCACTCTTTCTCTGAAGACATAAAAGTATTCACTCATTGTTGTGATAGATTTCATTTTTTTTTTTTTTAAATTACTGTGAGATTGATATGAAGAGCAACCATGTCACATTGAGACAGACGAAGATCACAAGATAATTTCGTTCACTAGACTCCTCTATAAGAAATTATACATACTTGAGACATGTACAGACTACAGTTTGTGACAAATAATCAAAAGAATGTAATTAGACTAGATATGTTTTTGGTTTTCTTCAACTTGCAGTTTGATGGCCTAAGGAAAGTTTAGATAGAAGGAACACACAAGCCGAAGATACTAATATGGTTCCAGCGAAGCAGGCAAGATCAACTCCGGTAACCAAAGGCACATTCTTAAATTTGTCTAGAACCCCAACCTGAAGTATCATCAATATTGCGTGCCCGATTTTTGACTTGGCTTGTGATACTGATTGCATCCCAATACATGCTGGTAAACCCTGAAAGCGAAAAAAAATAACGGAAGTTGTTATTGAGAAGTACTAAGCAGAGTTGAGAACAAAAACTCAGGTGGAATACGCGGGACATGTTGAGAACATAGGTTCTGGAATATGAACAAGTTACCTTGCGATGGAAGAGCCCGAATAAGTTAGACCCAGAAATCAAAATTCCATTTTCTTTGTTCACAGTCCTTGATCCCACAAACATAACATACAATCCCATTCCAAAAATAAGTAGCGCACTTCCTAGAAGAAACATATCTGGCAAGAAAGGTAAACTCATTCTTAGTGATATGGAAAATATGGGAAAAGAGATAAAAGTAATTCGGCAAAAGGAATCAAGGGGAAATGTACCTGTAGCTTCAATTAGCAAATGCATAACATTTCCTTGATCTGACTTTTCTGATATGGCTTTAAAGTATTCAATATATGACTCTAGAACAAAAAAAGCACCCTGCATTGAAATTTCCAAAACGAATTCGCATTATTGACATGGTCTAATGACGTTGTTTTAAGTTTGATAACGAGAAGAAGAGGAACAAAAGGAAAGCATACTTTGTTCGGAAAGTAAATAGAAGTTACCTCAATGAAGCATAATACTGAGCCTAATAAAGAACCTGCAACCGCGAACAATGTGAAGAATCGACAATCTACTATTCCCTGCATGAGCACGCTAATCAGTACTTTCACCATTAATTTATACGAAATGCAAACTATGTATTCGACTAAATTCAAGAAGATTTCGATGAATTAAGTATACCAACCTTTTCTATCATCATTTGAACCCGTTGTCTCCATGATTTTCGGTGCACTGAAAATCTAGATATCCTTCTAACAACATCTGAAACAGCTGCTGCGAGGGAAGCCAGATCTTGAATATTGCGCTTTGTCTGTGGTTCTGTTGATACAAGAGTGTTTTCTGGTGCCACTACTGCTTTCACCACTGGTTTTCTAGACTTCGTATCTTCATTTACCTTAATTCCCTTCTCTCTCGTCGTCCCACCTCCATGGCTTACACTCCTAACAGATGAAGAAGGATTAGAATTGAGAGAATTAGAAGGTGCAGTGAATCTCAGTGGTCTTGATACACGTAGCAATCTACCGGTGATTGCCATTGTTAATACTGGTAATGTTAATTTGATTCTTGTGTTGTTGAATATTGAAGTCTGATTAGTCTACCTGATAGATGGTTGTTGCTGCTACCTAGATAACAAACTTGTGACTATATTTATATACATTGTAAAGGCAGAAGAATAACTACGCAATTACGCATAAAAGAAGATTCTAATATTCTGGACGGATATTATTGCAAGAAAAAGCAAAGAAGCAACTGAGGATCTTTGTCCATTTGTACGAGGTACGAGACAGAAAGAGCGTTTGATTTTGAACAGAGAAAATGGCAACTGTGGCGGTAGAGAGAGAAAATCAAGAAATCAAACCTTCCGCATGAGTCCTGTAGTTGCTACAACCGACCACGTGTCCGGTGAGAGCACTTTTCCTATGATTGGAATTTGGAAGAGAGCATGTTTTTATTTTTGTACTACTAGTAGTAGAGTTCATATTGGACCGTCAAAATCTTGTAACGTGGGTTGAAGTAGAACAAGGCAATTGGTGGGGTGACGCGGTTCTTGCCGAGGAAGCCAGCAGAAATTTGTAATTTTGAGTCAGCGCAGGAGACGCCAGATTTGAGGAAGAATTGAATGGCAAAGCTTAAGTCTAGGTTTAGTTGTCACTGTTCCTTTCAAGTATTTTTAACGTCTCACATGTGCAGTCTGTTTGTACCAAGGCGTCACTTGAACCACTTAGCTCGGACAAATCAAGTGAAAGGTGTGAAAAACGTTCGGACAAATCAAGTGAAAGGTGTGAAAAACAGGATTTTGTTGCTAATCTAGTAGTGGTGCCAACGGATTGGTGAAATTTCTAGGCAGCTTTTTTGTTTGTTTTCATTTACAATAGCTGTAATCGTATGCTATATTTCAACCTATCGATGACGATTCCAATGAGATCAGGTAAGGATGATGTGGCTCTTGAGTATGAATGTTCCTAGGTTTAGTATTCCTTCCTGAAGCTAACCAAGTTCAAAGTTTTGAAATTTCAATCATGTTTGTCAGCAGCTGTAAACAGCTCGTATACTCGTCATGAAATAAGTGAAACCTAAACTCTATGCCGTCCATTTTAGTACTTAAAGCTCATTTGGCATTTACAACAAGACCCGTTCAATGTCATATCTCTGTTGATGAACTTCGAAAACCTGGGCAAAGCTTAACTCATCGTTCATGTGAAATTCATTGTTTCAAATTAGAGACTTTTATCTTGTCTCGAGGCTTAAAGTTTGATTTTCTCCCCAATTGCTTGGAAGTAACTCAAAACACAAGGATAACACAATTTATTCTGCACCTATAAATTCTAACCATCCAAAATTTAATGGCGGATAATCTGAAATCACCAACACATACTCTGATGAGAGCAACACATATTGGTGCGAACTCGTAAGAGAATGTATGACCACAAAAACCACATCCCAAACCAAACTCAAATCTCTAATCATCATATGATGAAACTAATTGATTAAAGAAAAAAAGGTGATAATCAATGGAAGGAAAACC
>JAJJMA010155606.1:0-20553 GCA_023529015.1 Papaver nudicaule | reverse complement strand
CACTGATGTGATAGCTTGATAGTATGACCGTTTGCACGTGCTAATTCATTGGTCGGTCTTGCCTTCACATGATATAGTTTGCCTATGTAAGTTCTAAGCCTGTATCTTTTTCCTCGAATTTTTGTACATTTTCATTTTTATGAAACTGCACTTTTGCATTACATGTTGCAGGCAGATGATGATAATATATGCTCCCACATAAAACCCCAGCATTCTTGGACTCTCATGGATGTCTTCCTGGGCATCGCAGTCCCTAAAGCTTGATTTCTCAAAGGTGTGTTTCATTGATGTGCGCGCCCAAGGACTGCTCCGTTCGACCGAGAACTTTAGTTTCAAGCGAAAATGGTGCTGGAGTTAATGGAAGTTTTGCCTTGCCATCCACCAAGTCTATCATCTCGAAATAGGGTTAACATGTACGACTTATACTTTTCATCTTTTTTAAGTTTGTACAATTATTTGTTGTTGTTGTTGTTGTTAAAGCTTATATAAATTCAACATCTTTGCAGGAATGGCCATGAACCTAATTTAGCTATTGATTGAATAGGTTTTCATATCGACACTATTCCCTCTTGAGGACATCATTGTGGAAATTTTAATTTGTTGGGATCAATAGAGGCAATGCATGTGCTGGGAAAGTACATAATATTCAGCTTTTATGACGCCAAAATTACTTTCACCGGGTTCAAATTGTAAAAAATACAATTTATTGTGAAAAAATATCAAATTTTCATGGTTGGATAATTAGTTGTACATTATATTTATTGGTTTGGTCCATGAATGATCCTTTCTGAATCACTTCTGGACCTTTGGTGCATATTTTGGATATTGAGCTTCAATATAACAACTATACAACAATTACTTGCACAAGTCTTTTAGCTAATAGCACATGTAAGACAATTTGAATGAGCATCTAGGAAGTAACTCCCTCGACTGGGTTTGTAACGTCTAGAGTAATTTTGTTTTACACCTAACTAGGATTTATGTAGCAAATTTTTGGCTAACCTAACCGACAACCTAAACACGCTAAGCATGTTCTAAAACGAGAATGAGGCTAGGAAATGGTGGGATTATTTGATTGGCTTTCAGGTTTCAGAAAACGTTGGCCCTGTTGAACTAGAGAATAGGCAGGAAGACAAGTAAAGGAGGATGTTTGCTCCTCGCCGGGATCCTTATGAAGTGTTAAGCATTGCGAGGGATTCTTACCTCAGTACCACTATTACAAGGGAGCGGGTGGTGAACGCAACATAATTATTACTTACATACTCTTTCCATGATTACACAAGTTAAACAATAAAAATACTGACCTAGCACAATGTAAATATTTTGAATGACATTGACAGGGACCATGGTGTTGGAAAAAAAAACGTACTGTCATTATTTCACAGTGAAATAGCCCGTGCTGTAAGGCACGGGTCACTCCCTAGTTAATTAAATATTAGAAAGAGGATTTTATGGGGTCCACCTGTCGGTGGACAGTTGCAATATCATCACACAAAAACCGATCGGTGCAAAAAGCATCGACCCTTGCATTTCCTACTTTTCCTCGCCACATATCACAATTAGTGACTTTCTCTCACCACTTAATTATGTCATTTATTACTACCTTTATCCACATGTCACCGCTTATCACCACATTATCTACCAGTTAACTGAAATTAAGTTAATTAATTAAAATGAATTAGCATTTTTTGGGGGAGTGACAAAACAACTCAACCCATAAAAGTTTGACAATCTCAACTTGTTTTACTTACACCTAGACCAAGACAGGTACATTTTTAAGGGATTTCCCATGTCTCACATTGTACAATCCCTTGAAATTGGGCATTAATCCCCTGGCCTACTCTATGCTCACCATGCATCCCATTCATTGAGGAAATTGTTCCACATCGATGCTGCAATTGAGTGTCGAAATAAAAAAGCTTCTTGTTCTTGTACCATGGATGCGGATAATGCCTCAGGCTGATCATCCGGCTCAGACACTTCTGCCGCAGCCTTAATTTGGGAGTTAAGGAATAACCAGTCATTTCTTTCCTCGCGTCGAATGAAGTTATGTAAAACACATGCTGCAATAATCAAATCCCTTTGGATATGAAATGCGTAAGGAGGAGCCAGTTTGAGGACAGGGAAACGTGTTTGAAGCAGGTCCGTACATTGCTGGATTGCATATCGTAGTGATGCATGCCGATGATTAAACAATTCCTGAGCGTTTTTTGGTTGTTGATTAGCACCTTTAAATTCATGAAGGTGGTAACGAAATCCTTGATATGGTGCTATGAATCCCGTCATATTTGTGTATCCTCCATCAACAAGGTAGTATTTGCCTATGACATAACAACCCACAGAAAATTAGATAGAGGTAAAAAAAGAAATAGAGAAGACAAATATGATCATCTCCATAAACAGCCGGGTATTGTCCAAAGTAAATAAAAGCCAAGATCGACTTGATGTGGATCTGACACCCCATAAGTGATAAGTTATGAAGATGAGCCATCTGATATCATACTTAGACCTATGGAACGAACCTATCAAAATTGATGTTGAAATATAAATTTTAAGGGGAGTAAGATGAAAAAAACCTTCAGGTATCTGTGGGAAATTCTGATCTGGGTCATTAAGAACTGCTCTTAATACTCGTGAATCTTCAGCCGAACCCTCCCAACCAGGATATACAAAAATAAACTGCAGGTCTAACGTGCAAGCAGCCAATACATTTTGCGTTAAAACACCCTTCCTGTTACGGAACCGAGGTTGATCTTTCGCTATCACATGTGCAGGGATGTGCATGCCATCTATTACTCCAATACAGTCCTGAAATGAACAACAAATCACTTTAGTGTGATGAAAAAGAACATGTATACCAGATGATAGAAAAATATAAATGGTGTACACCTTAAAATATGGGTAGAATCTTGTACTGCCGAGGATTTCTGTGGGAGTGGCTGGCTCTGGGGGCTGTAAGAATTCACGGGACAATGACTTGATTGCCTTTAATGCATTATTAAAATATCGGCTAATGGTTTCGCCAGAGTGTTGAAATCTTTCTTGGATAACTCTATTACGTTCATTATGTCCAATAATGTTCAAGAATATTCCAACCTGTTCCTCTATTTTGACTCCGTGTGTATCACGTAACAGGTCTCTTCGTCTCAACATGTCACACAGCTTGTGAAAAACATGTTTATCCATCCGAAACATCTCGCGACATCGACTTTCTTCAGCATTCAGTATTTCATCCATAAATTTGGATTTACCATGTGTTGGATTGCGAGGGAGTGGCTTCTCCATATTACAATAATGATAATATCCAGCGGCAGCGGCAACTAGTTCCATCTCATCCAGTTCCAAGTCATAATCATCCATGTCAGCTAAAATAACTGCACTACTAGAATTATCATAAAACAGATTTTAGGAAAAACGCCTTCGGGTGCACAATAACTATCTCCAACTAAGAGTTGTTCCATGTATCGAGGCTATCAAGTTAAGAATATTATTTCCCTGGCTCAAAATTATAAAGCGAGTCATTTTGGTTACACTTATGGTAAGTTGAACCAATTGACGGTGTTTTAACTTTTTACTTGTCATAGTTTCCTAGACACTTATATGGAAATAGAGGACTGGGAACTACGAAGTGAGAGCAGATTGACATGTGACAGATCAGAATTCTAAGATTTTACACTTACACTTACTTCACTATCGGAACATGTGATAC
The DNA here is from genome assembly GCA_023529015.1 of Papaver nudicaule. Lineage (NCBI taxonomy): Eukaryota > Viridiplantae > Streptophyta > Magnoliopsida > Ranunculales > Papaveraceae > Papaver > Papaver nudicaule. Next base: position 16,844 of record JAJJMA010155606.1, on the reverse strand, counting down.
AAAACTCTCTAATTGAAACAAACATAAATTACTTGGATCCGCACAACAACCTAGAAACAGTATGAAGACCCCAAAAACAAAAACAAAAACCGTTGACTAATCAAAGAACAAACCCTAAACATATGAAAACCATTAGAGCAGAACTGACTCTAGAGTCTAGAAGTAAGACACAGAGTCTTTCAAATACACATGTCAGGAATTTTGGTCGGTGTTGATGATTCCTACACTAGTTACCACTTACTCACTCTTTGAAATTCTAAGTTAAAACCTTCTCATTAACAAATGAAGACACTAAATCGACGCAATAGAAAACCCCACTATCGCGCTATATCTTCTTCTCCCAAAATGTTGTCGAAATCAAATAGCTCCAACTTAAAATCCACACTTGTACAGTAAATTAAATATTACCACTGATTCTAAACTAGATTCAATCACTCATAATGATGGTTTATTTTTAAACTAAGTGCAAATGCTGTGCATCTTTGATTACCAGGGATGTTATGTGATAAACCTCTACAAAACCCTAAACCTTCCACTTAGAACACTGATCTTCTATTTTTTGTTTCTCATACCTATAACAGTTAATTCTTATTAAGCTGATTTAAACAAACAAAAACATATACCCACGATCACAAGAAAACAACAGGAAGAGAGGGAGAGTTAAGTTACCTGTCGTCGATGGATTTTCTCTTCGTCGTCAAAACCGAGAGAGAGGGGGAGAGAGGGTTTTTGACTTCATTTGAGGGTTTTGGAAGTAATTATTTTGGCTTTTTGCCCTTTTTGAATTATTGTTTGCTATGCTTGTGTTGCCAAACAGTCCTTCCAAAATGTCCACAGATTTTTGGGATGGATGGAATTTCGGGAACTCCGTCGAACAAACCGTGGTGGTACCTCCTGTGAAAGGTGCAAAAATTTCAAAAATAATGTTTTCGGTAAAGATCGATATGAGTTCCAGAAGGTAGGATTTTTGTTAAGAGGAGAGGTCCAATGAGTTTCATTGATATAATACGGATGCATAATTCAGATACATTAAAGATGAAAAACATGATAAAATACAAATATTTTGTCTTACGATGACAAATAAATCTCGAGAAGGTGGTCTAAATGATGAGTATCAAATGTACATGATGCAAATATACATTTTGATTGCCTTTCGATTACCCATCAAGAATTCCGCAACATTGCCTAATTGTGAACTATAGCAGTCCAATTTGTAAGACTTGATGGTTATCTAGCTTTTACAATTAAAAGATTCAAGTACAACTTGATGGCTAAAACTAAAAATAGACACACCAACATGTACAGTAGTTCGGTCAATTCTCCTGTAAAGAGATACATGGGTATTTAACATTAACTCCTGTAAGGACATCAAACATGTCAATATGTCCGAGTGGTTAAGGAGACAGACTTGAAATCTGTTGGGCTTCGCCCGCGCAGGTTCGAACCCTGCTGTTGACGATTCATTTTGCGAAACCGCTAATTCATTCCGACTGGCGACTAGGGAACTCCTCGTATCTTGCCGACCAGCCTATATAAGTCCTGACATAGTTCTGAATTTTACATATTCAGCACCTGTGCCTGTCTATAATTCTAGGCCTTGCAAGTTGCAGCCATGGGGAGATCTTCAGCATCAATGAAACATTATCGCGAGAACTACTCCCCCATGGACCCTTGTTTACCATGAACATGATAACAACGGAAGGACTCTCTTTGAAACTCGTTTTCCCCGACTTCACCACAAATTCATGACCGGTTCAGAGGGTTCTTTCGAATTCCTTTTAGATTCAGACATATTCAGAAATAACAAAAATCTGCGTCTGCATCTTGGAGCTTCATGCATGAATGGTTTGGTTCTCTATTCAAACCGTGGACAAGATTCTAATCCTCATAGGTTCTTCATATGCAATCCCCTTACCCAACAATGTGTCTCGCTCCCTTCTCGACCTCACCAGGGTGATTCTCCAAAAAGTGTTGGGACTACTAGATTGGTAAGTGAGGTTGTTGATTCTACATGTAACTACAAGGTGGTTTACATCCCAACTGAGCATCCATCCATGAGTCCCTTCAAGTTACAAATCTTCTCTTCTGACACGGGCAGATGGAATGTCTGTAAAATTCCGTGGAATACAGCAATTTCCAAGTACTGTCATGCCATGTTTGTCCGCAATGGAGTCTTGTATTGGACTGATAAAGTAAAGGAGACTAATAGAATGATCGTCATGGCGTACAATCTCGAACGCGATCGATGCCAGTTAATCGACTTGCCTCAGGATAGCATAAATAATGTGAAGTATTGTCCGCATTGTTTTGATGGTTTCTTTGGAGAGTCTGAAGGGTCAATCTATTATGGTCATATCGATTACGGTCATATCAATGAGACAGAAGATATGCCTACTTTGCTCAGTGTTTGGCTGCTGCTTGAGGACTGTGTTGGGGGGTGGTCGTGGCAATTGATACACAACAGCATTGAGTTGAAGATTAATAGCACGTTCAGAAGTTTAGAGGGTGTGTCGAAACGTTTCAATCCGGTGGATCGGAACGTTGTCATCTTTGTACGTGGTCGCTTGTGCTTGACTTACAACATAGAAACTGGAACATCTGAAGTTCTTCGAGGTTCTCCCACTCCTTCAATTATCAGAAATACTACCAATCCACCACTTCTGGTAACACCAAAGCCAACAATAATTCCTTTGTTGCCATCTGATATTGAAGATGTGACTCGTTACTAGTTTCTTTGCTCCGTATTATTTATGAATTCTCTATATCATATCTGAAATTATTGTCTCATGTTTAAGTTTATCAAGTACTGGTTTGTATCTTTTTTTTCTTTCATCATCAGTTGAAGAATGATTAGCATTCTCATCTTATATTACCACTGTTGTGCTGCATTGCTAGTTTCCTAGTTAACCATATCTGTGTGGAAGCTAATTCCCCTTTCTGCTTAGTTAACCATATTTGTGCGCTTGCTGACATTCAGGATAGATGTGACCTTTTATTTTAATTTTTAGAGTAGGGTTTTACACCAACTTGCGCTTAGGGTGGACTGAGACAACAAAAAATTGCTACAAAACCAGTTCTGCCTTGGGGAGGAAAAAAAATACCACTCATTGATTGAAGACTCAAAACAGCACAAAAGAGACAAATAACAAAGATAGGAAAAAATATTATTGATATGTTCTTTTCGAGTATCTATCTATTCCCTAATATAATGTAGAAAAAAAGGAAAACCTACAGATATATTATGATTTACATAATCTCAACCACAGCTCGTCCAACAACACTTCCGCAATTAAGATCTTCATAAGCTTTACTTGCTTCCTCAAATTTGCATTTTCTCGAAACAGCAGCATTGAGGTTGAATACACCTTTCTCTGCAAGTTTTACTATTTTGGGCAGATCCTGCCTGGCCCTCGCACCATAGGATCCAATAATTTTCACCTGCACGAGAACAATATTTGTTTTGTTATGGCACTTGCCATCGGACCACAAACTTAAATTAGGGAATTTCAAACAGCCTATAGCAAAGGAGGTCTCTCATAAGTTTATAAATGATTTCATTTCTAACGTATATTTGACTCACCTGTCTGCGAACAAGACGAGTTATATCTATCTCCCCTATCACACCTGTTGGCACAAGCCCAATCATTACAGCTTTCCCTCCATCACGAACACTCTGTGTGCACTGCAAAAATGTTTGTGGTAAGCCCAATGCTTCCACAGCGACGTCCACACCCATACCTCCGGTAATTTCCTGTCAAGAAAAACAAGCAAATAACTACCGCAAATTTATACATAACTGCCTAGATTTGCTTCTTAGAGAATATAAAAATGCTGAATCATAAATACACATTTTATACAAGAGCTAGCAATTAAACATTCAACTAGGATTTCCAATTACACAACCTTAATATAATTAGAAACAACACTAATCGAATTGTTTAATTCTCAAAGAGTCTAAAAAAACGCCTTAACTGGCAACAAGAGTCGGTTATTATAATTGGAAACCTTTAGATATTAACAAAAAGAAGAGTTGAGTGTGTGCCTTAATCTTGTCGACAGCATCTTCTTTAGCTGCATTTATGGTGTGAGTTGCTCCTAGTGACGTAGCATTTCGAAGCTTTTCTTCTTGGACATCAACAGCAATAATCTCAGAAGCACCAAATGCACGTGCTATCTGCAGGCAACTGAGACAGACATATGTAGTCATAATGATGTAAAAGATATACTACATCAGCAAATTAAACCAGTTACATATTTGCACCATTTAACTACATGCTTTGGATAAATCCATATTTATGTAACCTGAGCAAAAACATTCTACACCAAAATCACAAAAGGAAACTAAGAGGAAATAATTTGAAAGAAAAACCACACTAAAAGAAGTGGCCATCAAATAGGTGAAACAAAACATTTGTAACAGTAAATGAGTACCAAAGCAGCCACACCAGCCAACTAGCTTCAAACCGATACATGCAAAACAGCAGATAGCCCCACGAAAAATTTATTAAATAAGCAGAGATAAGAACTTATGAATATTTGGTTGCCTGACTAATACATTAACTTGCACTTGATTAACCATTATCTTAAAGTCCTAAATGATCATGATAGTAACAGGCACCGAATGAAGAAGAATCCGCAAGGTGTTACCAAATGTCAAACTCTTGGACTGTAATAAAGGAGGCATTGAAGTAAATGAAAGAATGAGTAGCAACAACCATTAAACAGTTAAATAAATTTCAGCTCTTTACCTTGACCCTACACCACCAATGCCGATCACAGCGACAGAATCTCCAGCACGCATGTCAGCTGCATGTCTCATGGCACCATAGGCAGTGAATACTGCACATCCCAAGATTGCAGACTCTGTATATGGTAAAGTGTTTGGAAGAACTGCTAATGCATGTGCAGGCACAACACAATATTCTGCAAGCCCTCCCATACTATACATATAAACTGGATTTCCTGCAGAATCCGGCGAAGGAGTTTAGTAGTCAAATCATATATTTCTGAACCTCATTAACAACCAAAAACAGAAACCATACCATTGATCTAAGAATACCCACCCACGATCAGGTGTTTGCTACTATGTGGAGGTGAAACATAGATATTTTTGTCAAGGTCCTATAATTATGATAACACTATTGCAGTAAGATGCATGCAAAATCTCTTGACCTATTTATACAATGTCACTTAAAATAGTTTGTTCTGTTTCATCTACATCCCCCTTTATTTAGCAGCTCACCTTCTAACTGGGTTGAGTCCTGGCTCTAGCTACCAGTAGGCCTGGGGTTAAATTCCCAACTAGCTACCCAGACTTTGTAGGTAGAAAGCCTCTTCTAAAGAAAGAGGTTTATGTAAAAAAGAGATCTGACTCTCGCTACCAGTAGGTCGTCCTAAGCATTTAGCGAAAGGGCTTCACATGCTAAGTTGGCACTGGTTCATATTGAAGAACAGACACTCTTGGTCTATTGACTCTTCTCCGGAACTGTTCCATGCCCAAACAAAACTCAATTGGCTATTTGCTCCCATTGGTGTTCTATGTTGATTCCTCTGCTAACTTCCCCGCAATAGTTAACAGCATAGTAATTACTAAGTAGTAATTGTTTTACGCCCCACTCGTTGCTAATGTAAAATGAACTTCTATTCATCTTAATACTGTTTAATTCTGCAATCCATATTGCTTTCATACTGCATGATCACAGCAGTCAAAACAGATGCATGACAACGATTCCATGGTCAGGTGAATCCTTGGTGGAAGCTGCAGCTAGAGGTGCTCTAGAAGCAACCAAATGAACAATGGATATGAATCTCGATAATGTACACTGTGATGGTAAAGAAACTATTGGCGTCAATAAGAACATCAGGAAGCTACAATGGCATTGCAATCACATTAACACTTTCATAGACATTTCAGCTACTCAACGTTCAGGCTATACCTTCTAAAGCCTTTGGCATGGATAATTCATCTATTTACTTTGTTTCTTTTCAAAAAAGGAACAGCATACAAAAAAAGATGTACTTCGTAAGTATTGGGGCAGAAATGAAGTAAAAGGTCTAACACAATTGAATATCTACCGTTGCTACGAAGGAACAACCGAGTTTCGCCATCATAAAGCGTTCCTTTTGCGCGATTGAAAGCAAAGAAAGCCTCACATAGATCTTCTTGGCCCTAATTCACATGTAAATATTAAACAAAGGGTTATCATGGATGTTCAACTTAATACTGACTAAGTATGAAAAGCAACATCTATAAGAATAGTAATGTGCCACCTTCACGCAGAAGGAACAATTGCCACACGGCATTATGAATGCTCCGACTACACGAGCGCCAATAGGAAATCTACCATAGACAAGCAAAAGGAAAGATCATTAGTAATGATTTAACAACCACATAACAATCATATCTTGATTTTATCTTTTAGGTAATGCAATCGGATCCATATACTTTTACTGAATCAGCACAACTTTACACTACCTAAGATTGGGTTAGTTTTGAATGCTCATTCATATGAATTTTGCTTTGCTAATATTCAGAATACACTTCTAGAAAAACATCCTTCAGGTATACCATTCACATGGAGTTGCAGGATTGTTCAAAATGTCAATCGACTCTACTCGTAAAAGTTAGCAAACAAACAAAAAACGCTAATTAATTATTGTTTTTTGAATAGTGGACTATAAAAGACCAAAATGAAAACTATTATTTATATCCCCAATATGTTATCTATGGATTTTTGCGAACCAAAACTAACAGTGCACACACTTGCTTGTCAAGTATGTGAGTAAGATGGTGTTTGGGAACTGAACCTGAGCATTCATATACCAAAACTACAGCGTACAGAAATGATGTGTTGGTAAAAATATCTAAGCTTTGCATTGGGGTTCAAATTAGCAGTTTAAGACATTTGGGTCGTTTGAGATGTCCTGAGGTATGGCATATTGAGAGTATGATTTATCATGCAGATCAAGAACTATTTATAAACATTATCACAACATGCACGCGACTGGTTATAAACATAACAATGGATCAGCTCAAAAACAAATTGCAACACTCATATCCAAATTAGGAGGTCTTCCAAGCATGTGGAATCCAAAACTTCAAACCTAGTATGAACTGGAGAACATGCTTCACACAGTTAAACAAAGTCAATCAGATTACCATTCCACTAAGGGAATTCTTACAAGATAATTTCTTAACTTACCATGATCAAAAATTACTGGTGGAAGTAGTAATTCCGTACCTTTTGACAATACCTGGATCAGTATTTGGCCCATACTCCATAACTTCCCCAGTAATTTCATGTCCCACAACACAGGGACTTGGAAATGGTAGTTCGCCTTTCATTACATGAAGATCGGAGTGACACACTCCGCAACCTGAAGAAAAAAACAAACAATTAATTTAAGATTTCATTCACAGAACAAATTCAAATATTCAAGAAACTATGTTGATGAAATTAAATTAATCAAGGTTACCTTTGGTTTTGACAAGAATTTCACCAGCTTTAGGTCTAGGCATATGAAATTCTTCAATAGTAAGGGGTGAATTAGCTTTACCCCAGAATACTGTCCCCCGCATATACGAGGGTCCAGTACCAAAATGATAAGAATTGGAATCATTCTTTAAATTTGTTTCAATTGGAACTAATCTGTTAAATGTTGAAATTGATGGTCTCGAAATAGATAATTTGTCACTGACAATACTGCTACTGCGGATCAAAAGTGATCGAGAGAATTTGGTGAAAAAACCCATGATCACTAAAATTTTGAGGAGACAAGGAGAAAAGAGTGTGATTTGTTGGGTTAAAATGTTGAAGTACAGTGTTGATCATCTGTGATTAGTTACTTTAATCTGAGATTGGTAATGTGCACCTTAGGGAAGATGGTTTTGAGATTACATTGCGATGATCTCGAGAAAATTTGACGATGGCTCTAGAGTCGTTGTTGGTAGAGTGGGGGTGTTTGGATAAAGTTGTCTTAGGAGTGCATGATAATGGGATAAGGACATGTATTAGTCACTGAGTACGTAGGATTAGTTGATATTATCTTTTCATTAATTTTTTTTATTTTTTTTAATACGAAGAATGAATTTTATTGATTGAGGAAGGATCCTGTGACATGGTTAAAATGACACTATCTTGACATTGTGTCGCAATTTTTTTGATAACTCCCAAATGACAATGTATTTGAACCTAAGTTTTTGGGAGCACGTTCTTCTTATAGAGCTTTATGTTCATACCAAAAATGAGCGCATTCCGATATGTATAGAACCACCATCTACCAATTGTCGTTTTAACCGTTGAATTAAAAAAACTAACCAACGGTTAGTTTTCGAAGGTGTAGAAGGTGGTGTTATACATCTCGAAATGCGCTCATTTTTGGTATGAACACAGAGCTCTATAAAAAGAACGTGCTCCCAAAAAATTAGCTTCAAATACATTGTCATTTGAGAGTTATCAAAAAAATTGCGACACAATGTCAAGATTCAAAATTACAATAACTTTCTAATAAGAGCTTTTCTTTCCCGACATGTTTGCTAACCGCGTCAGAAGTACCATTAAGCTCTCTGCTAACTGATATAAACTGCCAAGACTTAAATGAAAATAACTGTTTTTTATCTCTCTAATGTGAGGTTTATTCTCCCATCTAATTACTGATTCATCTTCGTTTTTAGTTTTGACCACGACATCTGCATCCGCTTCAAAGATAATGTTGTCCAGTTTGAGATATTATCTTTCCACTTCGAGCAAATGTTTTGGTAGAATCTAGAAAACGTAAAACGAGTGGGGAAGTTCAACTCTCATAGCCTGTTTGGATATACACTCGGAAGCAGTTTTCGAATTCTGAAAGCACAAAAGTCAGAAGTTAGTTTGGTGACACAATTTCAAAATGATTTCTGGAAGCAAAAGAGAAATCTTTTTGCTTTTGACTTTTGGAATTGACTTTTGCTTGTGAAGAAGCAAAAGTCAGAAGTGCTATCTGTATTCAAACATGCTACAAAAATGCAAAAGTAGTGTGGAAAATCGACTTTTAGATTGCACTTAGGATTAAGTTTTATGGTTTCATGTTCGTTTCAAACCTTAAACAGTCAATCAATGATTTCTACGAAAATCATGAAACAAACTGGCAAGTTATTGGAAGTGCTCTCATTCAGTGTATGAGAGTGACTTTCAAAAAAATTATATGAAAATAAATAAATAAAAAAAGCTAATGCTTTGAATTGGATTCTACGATACCTTAAGTTAGAAAAACCACTCTCTATTTTTATATTGATGATTGTTTTCATGCATAGAAAGGAAATACTTGCTGGAATCAAAATTGTTAAATCTAGAAACTAAATTGAACGCCTTTGCTCTAAATTCAACTTGTGACTGGTTATCAAAAGAATAATTGATTTTTGAATCTTTTTGTTCTAGCTTTAGCATACATGTCAATTAGGTTTTGAAGAACCGGTTCTGAATTACTTCGAAATTCAATATTGTGTCCATCTAGCTCCTATGTGGCTCTGCCTATTGAAATGCTACTTTAGCTCCATTACTTTCTAACAACTTTCTTGAATTTCAGCTTGAGGACTATCTTCTTGCCTCTATGTAATTTCATGTATCATCACTAAAAAGACGAGGGTACCGAGTACACCACCAATCTTTTATTTAAGTCCACCTATAAGTCAAACCTTGAAAGGTTCCTGGAATCAAGAACTCAAGAACAAGATCTCTTTTGTAAATGATTGATTCACACAAGGGAGTCAATATAAGATTCCGAAAGACTATGTCAACAACCAACTACGATACTTTAATTATAAATGACAAGTCAAACATAACGCGGAAATAAAGTAAGTACACACAAGAATTTTGTTAACGAGAAAACTACAAACTCGTACAAAATCACGGGACCTCGTCTAGTTTGAATACTCTTAAGAATTAAGCCGCCAACACACCTACTCTAAGACTTCGGACTAGCTGGTGCATACAATATGACCCTAATACGACTATTAGTTACAAAGATTTCCCCTCAGTATTCCTTTGCCTCCAACCACAGCAAGGTGGTCACGCACATGTACTCCCTTAAACGAACAAACGTCTTTTATTGTCTTACCTAAGAGTTGCTCCACAGCCCGTCGTGAAGACTATTGCTACCCGACCTCCAATCGGACGACTACAACCTATACTGACAACAACCAAATAACGGCAGGTCACACTAAATGACATCCTTGGAAACTTATTCACCGAAAGTCGTTTTACACCAAGAGTGAGGCTATTTAAGTTTACTTGGTAATAAACCCCTCGAGATATCAAACAAGGTTTTGAAACCAAAACTCCTTAAAGAGCAACCTTGTCGTCCCAGTTGGAATCAAGCAATAAATTGATGCAGTACAATATGTATGACCGTGAAGAACGATGTACCTGCAATAACAAATCCAACAATATCAGTCTTGATTCCAATCAATATCTATAGTTTACGCACACAAACCGAAAGCGGCTTGCTGACAAATCCAGGTTAATAGATAGTATGTTCTAATCACAACGATCTTGAATGGCCTTATAGCAGAAGAGAACGACTATAGAATAAACAAGATCGCAAGGTGTTGATAGACGTGATAGACAGAACACAAGTACAATACAAAGAAGACTAGTAAACATAAACTAGCTTCCCGTAAGAGGTACTTCTAGGCTTCTCGATCCCTAAGAGAATACTTGCACTAATCCAGACCGAAAGCAAAAGCTTAAAGGTAACTGAAACGAAAATTGAGTAATACAAGCTTATTTTTCCGAAGAATGAAACTCGGTAAATAGACAAAGCATTTAGGAGAGAAACCACTCCTTTTTATATTGACTAAAGCTTAGCTTTGAAATGAGGCTAACTCAATTTCGGAAATACAATTAAAGCACATTCCATAACAATTCTGAAATTCCTCACATAGACTCATAACATTTAATGAGATCTAATACTTTAGCATTTTACACTAATGAAAAAGATATTCCATTAATTGTTTGGCCAAAAGCATTCAAAGCAAATAATACTCAAAAGATATATTTGGGTATTTCATTAATTCGAAATATAGTGCTTACCAAATATGCTCCCTGGAATAGAGCTCAATTCGAAAACATGTCCTTAGTTTCGAAAATCTCCTTAAGGTATTATTAACTTCCAAATGTCGTTATGAGCTTTGATAATGTCGACATCACTTCCTAGGCTTTGCTGGACGGGCCAAAACGATCCTAGGTGGAAGTGGGATCTGGTCCAATGTGGCTAATGTTACGCATAAACGTATCATCGCAAACATGGACAAGCCTTGTGTGTTAAGCTTAAGTGAACATGTAGGTCCAAGGGACATTCCGAATCATACAAAAAGATATACCAATGAAAGTACCGTGTATGATTCATCGGGTAATAGCAAAATGTTGAATCTCCTGAATTCTCGATTCCAATATAGATGATCACGTTAATGATATCCAAGAATTCAAATTAAAATATTAAAAGAGAAATTAATTGAATATTTGATCAAGTAGTATATCCATACGAATATATATACTCACGTACAGTATTGATCAGAAATCATGTGTCAACTAACTAGAGCGACAAACCATATTTTCTGACAATGACTCAAACCAACTTAGTTGTACATTGAAGATGAACAAATTCAAACTTCAAACTGAGAATATCAAACTCATCGATTCGTTGAAGCACAATCAAAATGATAGAGTTTGAACTTCGAAATACGCATTCTGAGATAACCAATATTAGGTTTCGAAATCTACATTCTGTCTGGCAGAAACCAAATTTAGGTTTCGGATTCTAAAGTTCATATATGACAGAAACCGAATTAAGGTTCCCAAATCAAGTTTCCATATAGCGAAACCAAAGTAAGGTTTCGAACTTTAGATTTTGTTTTAACAAAACCTTGGTTAAGGTTTCGAAACAAGAAACACATATTAATCTCGTCACAAATGTTTGGTGTCGAACTTGAGATTCCATGTGGTCAAGAGACGTTTCAGTACCACACCTTTTTGTCCTTGACGCACAGGTTATGTTTCCCGGTTCACATAAACCTTTAGGAAACCCTAGGGTCTTTACAGACCTTTTAGAACTCACATGGTCAAGACACAGTGGTCTCGGTTCTCAAGTTACTGTTAGCCAGCAAACATCGTTTCGAACTCAAGTTCTCTCATTGATCACATTTTAAGTTTTTGGACCGAATAGCTTATGGATGCGAAAACCAGATTATGGTTTCAAAATCAAAGTTTAGTTTTACCAAAACCTACATAGAGGTTTCAAACTCTGAAAGTCCATAAGATGAGATAACAAGAATATGGTTCGAAATCTAAAAGTGTGATACGGCATACAAGATGTTCATATATAAAGAATCAAATAAATGATAGAACTTCAGTAATCAGAGCCAAACCATGACGTAGTATTCGAACTCAGGACAACAGTATATCGAGTCTACACAACATAAGTGTGAGTCACGATGTGTTGGTACAAAATCTGCTTAAGGACTTTGTACCTAACAGCCATTAAGAAAATCCATCTAACAAAGTATTTGATGAAAAACATAAGTGAAGAACATGATTCCGAGATACACCACAGAGGATTCCGAAGAAGATTAAAATCATCAATCATAAAGAGAATCTAATGGTTATTGATATTAGATTTTTCAGTAGCTAATACTATATGGGTTATACTGTAGACATGAGTGAAAAATACTAACCTAGACTCTTACAAGCGACTAAAGACTTAACAAAAAATCCAACCTCTACAAATGAGTTCGAGCTCGCCTTTTATAGATCGAGCTTCGAATGGATGACAACTAATAAGACAAAATACTCAATTGTGGGTGTCAGAAGTTGTCGAGTAAGTCGGTGGCTTTCCAAGATCTCTTCGAGGATATGGTTACTTCGATATCTTCTGAGCGTTCTTCGAAATGTGGGTGTCCCTCGCCATCTTTTATCTTCTCGCCCTTCTGCCATCCCGGCTTGTTTGTATGACGGGTGGGTTGATTCTCCAAGATTATCTTGTGCTTAATATTCCTTCTGCTCTTATGATACTTCCCCTTTTAGGTGCTGACACGTGTCTCGCCGGTTTTATCCTCCTACAGTTTGTCTATTTCCTTTCCTAACACCGAAGATGCTCGGGAAGGAAATTCTCTCCTTTGACTTGGCTACAAGTGCCCCACTCTTCTCTTGATGTGACGTCTTTATGACACGTTCTGCATGTTCTCAAGATTCTAGCTGCCTTTTGACCTTCAACTTATAGCGCCGGTTTCCCTTCTCATATTTAAGCTTTATTTTCTCCCTCTTAAAAAAACTTTTAGTCATTTTCGAGTTCTTCCTTCTTCTCTAACTCCGTCCGCTTCTCCCTTTTCTAAAGTTTAGGTTTTTAGCTTTGAACCTTAATTTTTGTGCAAACCCTTTAGTACCCTACTTCCTTCTCATCTGTCAGTCCATAAAGTCGAGTCTTTTCACGTTTTCTTTTGTTCTTTTCAAACCTCCGACACCGTTGTCGCTACAATTCCAGCTTCCGACTAAGTTTCTTTTTCATCCCCTTTCTTATTTACTTGTCTTCTTCTCATGGTTTCTCCTTCTACCATCGAGGCTCTTATCTCTAAAATGAAGGAATTGAGCTTTAGACCTAACTCTTTCGATATATAGTCCGTTCAATCTCCCGATGGTCGACTGTCTCCAGAACTTGTCGAGGAGTACAAATGTGACGAAGAAAAACTCCTAGTCACTTCCCATCAGATGTTCGCAGGGCTCATCCCACCGCTATATCATCCCAACAATCCTTTGTTTTTAGAAATTCTTTGTTCGATGCCTTCTCCTTATGGAATTATGTAGTTTACCTTCAGCTTGATCCAATTGATCAATCACTGGGTTTCTCGTTCTGAAGACAACTCCGTTATTGATATTGTAGCGAAGAATTTTTTCACTACATCCCGCTTCTTTGAACACTTTGAACCTTTTTTAACTCTCGACAACGAGGCGGCTCCCTGGGGACTTTGTTTCAGACCTGTGGAGGGCAATGAGAACATTACCCCTGAGTTTCCGAATTATTCTATTGACGATGATTGGAGATCGGAACTCGTTCTAGTCGTTGGTCATGTTCTCTAAGGCTGGAAAGATTCAAAGTATTACTGGCCTCGAAAGGACTTCGAAGCTGGCCATCAATTCCTGACTCAACATCTCTTTATTATTCATTTTTCTGACGAGGAGAAGGAATTATCTCGGAGAGCTTTGATGAAAAGGAAAGGTGTTTCCCATGACGCCCCGAAAGTTCCAAACCGTGCCCGTATAGAAGAAACTAGAGATAGGTAACAAACACTACTTAGCCAAAATGTTTCATTTGGAGTATTAATATTTTCCTCTGTTTGTTTCCTGAGAGAGATGTTTCTTCTTATGTAGGGAAAGGCTATTGGACCTAAAGGTTTGAATCTTAAAATTGCTTCAATGGAGTATAACTTTGTCTTGATAAATAAGAATTCCCGAAAGGTTTCGACGAAGAACTCCCAGAAAAACATACCCAAGATACTTTCGAAGGCTGGGAATGAGAAGGGTGTAAATTTTTCAGTCAAGAGTACGAAGGTCTGTGTTGGAGGAAATCCACGGGCTTCGAAGACTACTGATGCTTCAAAATTTGCAGATGGTCTCCCAGTGTCGATTGTTGCTGTCTTGGCTTCCTGTAACCTTGTAACCATTACTCCTGCCTTTGCCTCAGCTATGCCTATTGTCTTTTCTTCTGCTAGTACCGAACCATCTACTTATAAAGAGGTTGATACGGTTCCCTCATCGGGTACTGCCTCGGCTATTGTTCCCTTGCATTATGCTTCAAAGAGATCAACCCCTGTCGTTGATATATTTCTTAAAGGAATGACTGAGTTTAATGAGATACCAAGGAACATAGCTTTAAATCATCCCAAAAGTTCGAAGTTTCCTCCTGCTCCAAGTTTTGCTGGCAGCCATGTTCAGCTGTATACTGCGAAGAATTTCAAGAAGGTACTTCAGGAGAATCCTTGTGATTTTGCTAGGGAGGTTTCTTCTCGACTTAGGTCTCATGTCCCGGATCCTTCTCACTATCCCCTTGATCCCGAGTTTTGCAAGAAGGTTGGTGATATGTTGGGTGGCGACTGCCTCGGAAAGATTGTGATCCTTGCAATCCTCCTTTTGCTTTCGAGGAAAGTCTCGTTATGCTTCAGATGGTAAGTCATGTCTCTTGAACTATACTATTTTTCCTTCACTGTGCTTAAATGGTTTGCTTCATTATTTTGACTGGGTGAACATCTTACTTCGGGCTTATTGACCTACTCCTTTGGGCAGTATAGTGAAGCTGAGTAGTACAAACGAAATTTCATTTGGATGCAAAAGGAGCTGGCCGAGGAGAAGACTCGTAGCGCTCGCGAGAAGCATCGATTAGCGGGTATGATGCTATCTTTGTTTCCTTTCTGCTTAATGTTTTGATTACGTGCTAAAAAAAAATCACCACTACTAAAAAAGGGGAGTTGGAGGAGGAGAAGGGGAAACTTCATCGGGCTAATCTAGCCCTTGATACCTATTCTTGGACTAGTCATAAATACACCAATGTGGCCTATGAATACGACAAAGGGCGTCGGGATGAACTCGATCAGCTTGTGAGAGAAAGGTCCGATGCTCGGAACGATCGAGATTATTATAAGAGGAAGAAGATTGAGGCCGAGAGTCTTCTCACTAAGGAGGAAAAGAAAAGGTCTGAAATTGAGCGGTTGCTTGAATATGAGAAAAATAAGAATCAGAAAGTATGCCCAAGAGATGCATCAGTTTCAACTGGATATCACTCGGTTGTCCCAAGAACGTGATGCCGCCCATAAGGATCAATCAATTAGTGTCTCCGGAAAGGTTGTGATTGAAAAATTGAGAATGAGATAATCAACTTGAAGGTTCATAATGCAACTCTAAAGAACGCTAACAAGGATCTAACAAAGCCGAATGTGTAATACCCTGACCCAAATTTGACTGCGTACATGTGTGGTGTGATCGTGTGTGAGTCCATTTTGTTTGTGTGTGAACTATATCTTGCTTGTTACGTATGACTTATGCATGTTACGTGTGATTAATGCCTTGTTTACTCATTATAGCTAAGTATAGGGAGTTGCCTTAGCTGTGAAGGTTAACCAGGAAAGGTACAAGCAGGATATGAGGCACATTGGTATGGCTAGCCATGACACTTAGGCTAGACGAGGTTGAGCTAAGATGTTTCATGATTTCCTTTCAAGCACGTATGTTGTGATGGTAGAGTCTTGGTTAAGGTAGGAAGCCTGACACATGAGCCAGAAAAGTTTTGATAACCATTGCATTGTCATAGGTTTGACATGTCACTTAGCCATTGGTTGTGAGAGACTGAGTATATGGAAACTCTATTGCTTTGCGTACAAGAATACATAATCCTTAGTTGATGAAACTAAACGTAAGATAACAGTATATAAAGAGAACTAGAGATTGAGTTTAGGTTTGCCGCAAGAAGGAGAGCTAGAACCCTTGAGAACAGACTTGGAGCTAGAGCTGGTAGAAGTCTCTGGTGTATCATAACTTGATTGTTGATGTGCTTGCTTGCTTGTTGAGGTAGGCGCAACACAAACCCAAAACTGTTTTGATTAAGCTATTGTTTTACAAACTTCATATTTCTATCATGTTTGATGATTAACTGACATTGTTCTTGAGCATGATGTTTTACTTTGGGCTGAGGTCCATGAGACGGGTGTGATCTCTAAATATTCTATGATTTGGGTACGAGTTATCCATGGAAATGGATGTGATTTCCTAAACCTGCGCAGGGTAGCTCTTGTTTGAGCTGAGCTCCGGTTGTGTGAGCTGATT
>JAJJMA010155591.1:0-10642 GCA_023529015.1 Papaver nudicaule | reverse complement strand
GAGTGGTTAGGCTTCTTAGATGCGAGACACGTGTCCCGAGGGGTTTTACCATCCACAATCATGGTGACTCGGAGTCGAGGTCGCTCGAGTGCTGGAAGGTCGAGTTTTGAAGAGGTTCCGCCGCCTGATCAGACCCCAACAGGCGATCCAGTAAATCTTCTATCCCATCTTAGCTTGGTCATTTCTTTCATTTTCTTCTAAATAAATGTTATCCTCCCTTTCAGGGGGCGCAGCCTCGCAAGAAGAAACGTGTGAGTATCCCCAAGAGGAAGCAATCTGTCCAGGGAGGCTCTCCGACCTATTCCCCGATTTCGGTCGTTGCTGTGGACGAAGACGACGAGGATGGTGGCGCCGATAATACTGGTCCTTCATCTGATGGAGGTTCAGTTCTTGATGACGTTGGCCTAGGAATAGATGACATCGACCATTCGGGAGCTGGTCTTCCTTTCGAGCCAGAGATGGTTTCCCTTTTCGAGGAACAGAGATCTGTCGGTGGTTTCCTTGTGCCGACTCTTTATGCAGATCTTTATGAGAAGATTTGGAAAAAGTAAGGTCATGTCGCTACCAACCAGTTGATGAAGGATACTCCTGTCATGGTGACCATGGTCTCCTTGCTTCTCCCTGTGATAAAGGAGATGGGAGAGGAGAAACCGTATATGACGTAACCTCCGGGATGATCCAAAGGTGGGAGAGTCGCGTTGCCGTTCTGGAGGCGTTGATGTGCAACGTGGGATGGCTTCGTCAGCGTCTCGAGATCGTGAAGGTGGATCGTGCTGGGATGGTCTCTAACGTCTTCCCCTGTTCGAGGCTCTCCTCCGTGCCGAAAGAGACTTGAAAGGATTATCCGACAAGGCTGGCCGAATGTTGAAAGTCATTCGGGCTAAGGAACAAGCTTTGGTTGAAGAGTCTAACAAGGCTAATGAGGTGATTGAGAGTCTGAAGAAGAAGAATGATGTTTTTCGCCAGAGGGTGGAGATGCTTTATAAGCGAGACTATTCCTTGTTGGATTGATTGTTTTGAAAGTCTGGTTTTAATATCTTAACGGGGGAAAGGCTTTAGGTTTGAGAGAGTGTTATTGTTCAGAGTTCTGAGGTTCATGGACAAAATATACTGAGATCTCTCTCTCTTTTTTTTTATTAAATAAAACTTGGGCATTTTATCTGAAAGAATGAAGTTTCTCTTTCCTGACCTAAGTCCCCGCGTGTCCCTGTGTCTCTGAGCTTGTTCGTTGTCTCTTATTTGCGATGATCGTCCTTCGAATGCGATCTTGATCTCCCTTGTCATGAAGCCATGAACTCGCCTGAGTGACTCTTCGGCTGGGTAGGGTTGTACTTCGTCTCCCTTCGTTGCCGCCGCGATGGAGGGCTTTGTTAAGTCTTGGTGCGGTGTGACGTTAAGCATGTACCCGTCTGTGTGTCCTTGCAGGGCTTGCCTTTCCTCCGTGTACTGGGAGGTTCGGGCTTGTAGCTCCATCCCCGTCCTCCTCTTGTTGTGGCGCCATGGCTTGGGGCGCCTTTTTTTTTTTTTCCGGGACGCCATGGGTTGTGGCGCCATGGCTCCCTAGCCCTCCTGCCGGCCCTCTTTTCGTTGTTCTCATCTTCCAGTGACCTCTCTTTCAAGCGTAGTACGCCTTCAGCCACTTGCCATTGATGACAGTCCCCTCTGCCTTTCCATCCATGGTGACTATCTTATAGTATCCACTCGCAGATGCCTTCGAGATAACATACATACCTTCCCAATTTGGAGCGAATTTCGGTGTCGTGGCGTCTTGTTGGATGTATTTTGCCGTATTGAGTAAAAAAAAGATGTATTTTGCCGTCTTCAGGACCAGGTCCCCCACTTGAAAAGTTCTTGGTTTTACATCTTTGTTGTATACTCGAGAGACCCTTTTCCGATACATTTCTATGTGCTTTTCTGCTTTGATTCGTCTTGAGTCCAGGGAGTCTAGCTCTGCTATCCTTGAATCATCCACCTCGACTTCATTCCAATGGACGCCACTTGCTGCTGCGATACGAGCGGATGGTACCTTGATTTCTGCTGGTAGTATGGCGTCGGCGCCATAAACTAGCGAGTAGGGTGACGTCCCGGTGGAGCTCCGTGGAGAGATCCTGTAGGCCCATAGTGCCATGGTTAACTGTTCGTGCCACGACCTTGGGTTGTCGTGTACAGTTCTGCTAATGATCTGAATCAACGTCTTATTAGTACTCTCCGCCTGCCCGTTCCCTTGTGGGTAGTATGGGGTGGAGCAAATGTGTTGAATCTCGTACCTTTGGAGTAACTTTGCCACGTCCTTGTTAACAAATGACGTCCCATTGTCTGTAATAATATGTTTAGGAATCCCGAACCTGCAGATGATGTGCTCCGTGATGAATGTCGCGATCGTGACACCGGTTGTACTCTTCAGGGGTATTGCTTCCACCCATTTGTTGAAATACTCTGTCGCGGTGATGATGTACTCTTGGTTCTTCGAGGAAGGAAGGTTGATCTTCCCAATGAGGTCGAGTCCCCAGCTGTAGAACGACCAAGGTCTACTGATTGATCGTAGTGGCAGGCACGGGGTGTGGATGAGGTTCCCGTGAGTTTGGCACTTGTGGCACTTCTGTACGAACGACTCGCACCATCTTCCATGGTCGGCCAGTAATCCCTCTCATGAATTTGTAGAAATAGCTTCCTCTTCCCTTGGTGCTCGGCCTCATGTGTCTCTTTCAGAACTGTGGGGATTTCCTCGTCCGACAAGTGTGGATGGTGAAAAAATGGAGAAGGGATAAAATTGTAAATCTCCTTATGTTATGCCTTTCCAAGAAGCGATTGCCTACTCATGCAGATCTCTATAGCTCTACGAGTTCCCTCTTATAGCCTCCCGGGTTGAGAGAATGATATCGTAGTGCAATTGCCTATTGAGGCACATCTCTATAGCTCAGAATGCAACCTGTTCTACGAGCTGAATAAACTCTCTATGAGTTCTCTCTTATAACTCCCGGTGGAGAGGATGATATCATAGTGCAGTACTGATAATCTCACCAGCACATTAAACCCATTAATCTGCTTCATGTCGACATTGCCTCGAATTCCTCGGCATCAGAATCAGATCTCTCAATGGTACATGGTGAAGAGTTAACAGAGACGCATCCTCATGGATTTCCTCTTAAAGATACGACTCGACATCCTAGTCTTAATGAAAATCTCAGGAATATCGAAGCTCTAGGCATGTCCAGAGCTCACTGAGAAGCATACAACAGCCTAAACAGGCTTAAACAGACCACACCCTAAGCTCAGGATGGTCTAATATACCATGGACAAGCGCGCCATGACTTCAAGCACACTGTAGCCCAAACGCATGCATAAGCCATAGCGCCAGTGCATGCATAAGCACGCATGCACCATAACACAAGTGCGCAAGTACGCCGTGTCTCCTTAGCCTATGGCGCCATGAAAACCATGGCGCCACAACTTGGCCTTGGCCAAAGGCCAAGGTCGTGGCTCCTTAGCCCATGGCGCCATGAAAACCATGGCGCCACAACTTGGCCTTGGCCAAAGGACAAGGCCGTGGCTCCTTAGCCCATGGCGCCATGAAAACCATGGCGCCACAACTTGGCCTTGGCCAAAGGCCAAGGCCGTGGCCTCCTTAGCCCATGGCGCCATAGCGCCACAACTTCTGGCCTTGGCCAACGCCCAAGGCCACTCCTACACACCCACTATGCGTGTCTCTAAAAAGCGCCACACTCACGTTGGCCACAGAGTCATAGCCACTCAAGCCTACTCAAGCTCAACACAACCATGCAACATCTGCATACCACTCAAGATATCAAAACATCACACGGGGGGATAACTTTAGGGGTATTGGTCTGGCGGTCTACGACAGTTAGGAAGAAACTGATGGAGATGATGGGCAGTTATACGAAGATGGCGCGTCTACACAACTCAGGCTGTTACGGAAACCAACTCATGTTCTCCACTCCTCTACTCTTGCATGACTCCCGCCTTCTCTATCGAGAGATCAGGGTGAGTTCAATACTATAAATAGAGGCCTCCTCCATCTTCCAAGGAAAGAACATCTTTTCAGAACAACCAGATATTCAGAACACTTGAATAAACCAGAGCCTCAGAGAAAACACACCTGAGCAACCCAACACACTTCTAGCCTTGGAGATTTCCAGTCACCTTCACGACGGAGATCTTGAACTCTTACACCCAAAACACATCCTCAACCTGATCTCAAGTTTCTTTCACTGTTTCCCTCCGTAGACCAAACTCATCCTCTCTGTGACCGAAGCAAGATAGGAACGGCCATTGACTTGGTTTAGGCTCGTCTTGTTCGACTTTGATCTCGAGCACTACGAAAATACCCAGAGACGGTGCACTGTTTTTCCAAGTAAAAACAACAAGCCGCGGAGTAGACTTCCCCCGTAGCTTTTACGATATAATATTCCTTCGTAGTAGAGGAACCTCCTGGACCTTTTAATCAGACGGCTGGCTACGTGTTGGTCCTCTGGTAAGATCTTTTCGTTGAGGTATTTGATGAAAGGTTCCCTCCAATCCTCGGAAGGCTGGCATACTAAGGCTTCGGGTTAATGAGGGGGAGTCTGGCAGTTGGAACACGTTTCTTGTAGGGTCCGGGATCGTGCCTCCATTGTCGGCCAATAGTAGCCAAGTCTCTGAAGTCGTCGATAAAGGGTCACGACGAGAGTTTGCCCGCAGACTTCATCATGAACATGTTTGAGTTGTTGTTGTGCTTCGAGTGCTCCCAAGCATCGTGATAGTGACCCATCTGGGTTTCTATGGTACAACACTCCATGAAAAAGAAATAATGTTTTAACTCTTTAATCCCAAGTTTTCGTTCGGTAGTGTAGTTACCTAAATCTTCGATAATGGGTGTACGCCAGTCGTTGTCTGGTATGAGCTCGCCTTCCGTCAGCCAAGTTGAGGGGGCGGTCCGTCTCTACACTGTCACAGTCTCCTCCTCCCCCTTGAACTGAAGTTTGGATGCCAGGGTTGCCAAGTAGTCGGCGTGTCTGTTGTTAGTCCGTCCAGTATGTGTTATGGTGGCGTCAACGAAGTGGTTCAACAGCCTTTGTGCTTCAGCTCTATGAGGAGCGAGAGTGATTTCCTTGAGAGAGTATATTCCGTTCATCTGGTTCACCAGCAACTTGGAGTCGCCTTTAATTTCGAGGCGTGTAGCGCCTGCTTGCTTAGCTAACGATAGTCCCAGGAGGAAAGCTTCGTATTCCACCGAGTTGTTGGTACATTTGAAATCCAATTTGAATGAATGGGAGAACATTTCACCTGTTGGGGATACCAAGACGATACCAGCTCCTCCAGTATT
Source organism: Papaver nudicaule (assembly GCA_023529015.1). NCBI lineage: Eukaryota > Viridiplantae > Streptophyta > Magnoliopsida > Ranunculales > Papaveraceae > Papaver > Papaver nudicaule. The sequence continues at coordinate 5,319 of JAJJMA010155591.1, read as the reverse complement.
GTCGCTTGGGGTAGCGGATCCATAGAAGTATAAAAGCCATGTGTTTGTTTTCACCAACGCTATTTCGGGGAACTCCCTTGGCACCTCCTCGTGTAGAGTCGTTGAGTCTTCTCCCGGGAATGCAGCAAGAAGGTCGGCTATTACTTGCCCCTTGACATCCTTCGGAGATACACAAGCTATGTCGAACTCGGACATCTGTAGTAACCACTTTGCTGGTCTCCCAATCAAGGCGGGTTTCGAGAGGAGATATTTGATGGGATCCGCCTTCGCAATCAGGACCACTCGGTTGGAAAGAAGATAGTGTCGAAGTTTTTGTGCCGCGAAGACCAGAGACAAGCATGCTTTCTCAGCTTTGGGATATCGAAGTTCCGCGTCCTTCAGGGTACGGCTGATGTAGTAGACGGGGCACTCGACTCCTCCTTCGTCCTCCTGTGCCAGTAGCGCTCCGATCGCGACGTCGCTCGAGGCAGTGTATATGAGTAGTGGTCGTTCTCGTGCAGGAGACTTCATGACCGCCGGTGATAGGAGCAATTGTTGTATCTTGCGGAGCGCTTCTTGTTGGACGGATGTCCATGCGAATGTGGCATCCTTCTTTAGCAAGGGGGTGAACGAGGCCACGAATTGAGCAAGTCCCGGGATGAAGCGTCGAATATAGGATACTTTACCCATGAAGCTCTTCAGTTCCCTCACCGTCCGGGGTGGTGGTATGGTGGTGATGGCTTGGGTCTTGGACGGGTCGACCTTGATTCCCTCTTCGGTTACTTGGAATCCGAGAAACTTCCCCGAAGAAACTCCAAAAGCGCATTTCAAAGGATTCATCTTCAGTTTGTACTCCCGGCATCTTTCGAATACGCGTCGCAAGACCTCTATGTGTGACGTCCTGGTCTTGGATTTCACGACTACATCGTCCACGTAATCCTCAACCTTTTTGTGCATCATGTCGTGGAAGATGGTTGTCATTGCGCACTGGTAAGTAGCTCCTGCGTTCTTCAGACCGAAGGGCATAACTGTGTAGTAGAAGTTCTCGAGGGGTGTCCGAAATGCCGTTCTCGGGGCATCATGCTCATACATCTTTATTTGATTATATCCACTATACCCGTCCATGAAGGAGAACATGGCGTGCCCACTGGTAGCATCTACAAGCATGGCGATGTTCGGGAGCGGGAAATCATCTTTCGGGCAGCACTTATTCAGGTCCCTGAAGTCGACACAACAACGTATCTGGCCATTTTTCTTCTTGACGGGTACCACATTGGCCAGCCAAGTGGTGTGTTGGATCGGTTTGATGAATCCTGCTGCCAACAGCTTCTGTATTTCGACTTTTATCTGTTCCTCCACGTCGTGTCTGAAATTCCTCGGTTGTTGCTTGACTAGTCTAGAACCCGGGGTGATGGACAAGTGGTGTGTCACCAGTTTTTCGTCGAGTCATGGCATCTTCTCGTATGTCCAAGCAAACGTGTCTTGGTATTCTCTTAGTAAGTCCACGAATTCGGTGCGCTCCTCAGGTGACAAAGTTGAACTGATGAAGATAGGTCTGGGTGACTCATCCGTTCTGATGTTTATTGTCTCGAGTGTGTCTGAGGTGGAGTCCGTCCCATCTTGTAGTTGTGGGGGCGCCTCCTGGACTTCGTCCTCGACCTGTTGTTCGTTGTAGTTACATTCTCCAGGGCGGGGAGAGCTATGACTAGTCTCCCCTGCTAATTGCTAGAACTGGCGTCGGAGGTAAACCACTCTCCCTTTAGTGTCCCGTGTAGTTACGAAGCTTCCTGTCCTCTTGTGCGTTGTCGTCTTACTCCCTTCTTCTCCTTGCTTCGCATCCTCGCCTGACTGTTGTTGTAGGTCGTATTTCTCTCGAGATGTCCAATTCGAGAGTGGCACACTGTAGACCTTGTTTTGGTACTGGGATGCTTCGTCTTTCAGATCTACAAACTCGGCGTCGTATATTGATGAGTACGGGGAGAGAGATGCGGTCACGCAGACGATCCCTTCGTTTAGAACCGCCTTCAAGCATTAGTGATAAGTAGAAGCGACGACTTTGTTCTCGTGCAGCCAAGGCCTCCCCAGTATCATGTGGTATTCTGCTTCCTTTTCGATCACGTGGAACTTAGCCTTCGTGTGGATGGGCCCCACCTTCAATTCCAAGTTGACATGTCCGTAGATACTTGTCTTGTTCCCCTCAAAGTCTTTCATTATGATGGGATGATAGACTATTTGTTGTTTAGGAATTCTTGCGATCCTTGGAGTTTTGAGGGAGATTACGTTGGCTGCAGCTCCGGTGTCGACCAATGCTCTCTTGAACTCCGTGCCTTTGATATGAGCGGTTACGTAGAGAGCGCGATTGTGTCCCTCCTCAGCAATCATATCCTTGTTGGTGAAGGTGATACCCTGCGTCTGTGTATCAGCTGCTATGGACATTTCGGAGATCATGGGTATTGTTGGAGTTAGGTTTGCTTCAAAAGCGATGCGGTTGAGAGCGTCTAACGTGTCCACACGTTGTCCCTTTGAAAAATGGTGGAGTTCGCATAGTATTTCGATGAGAAGGGTAGCCTCCTCCTTCGCTGATTTGTCGTAAGCGGTGAAGCTCTCAATGTGGATCGGTGTATTAAGGTAAGTTTCCAGCGCCATCGTCCCTAGAGTAGCCGTCTCCCCAAGGAAAAATTTTCTGGGACCGAGAGATTGATCTCCCACTGTGGTCGCCAACTGTTTTTACCTGGAAAAACAATGCACCGTCTCTGGGTACTTTCGTAGTGCTCGAGATCAAAGTCGAACAAGACGAGCCTAAACCAAGTCAATGGCCGTTCACGTCTTGCTTCGGTCACAGAGAGGATAGAGGTTGATCTAGGGAGGGAAACAACGAAGAAACTTGAGATCAGGTTGAGAATGTGTTCTGGGTGTAAGAGTTCAAGATCTCCGTCGTGAAGGTGACTGGAAATCTCCAAGGCTAGAAGTGTGTTGGATACTCAGGTCTGTTTGCTCTGAGGTTCTGGTGTTTTTCCGTATTCTAGTTGTTCTGCCTTGGAAGATAGAGGAAGCCTATATTTATAGTGTTGAACTCACCCTGATCTCTCGACAGAGAAGGTGGAAGTCGTGGAAGAGTGGAGGACATGAGTTGTTCTCGGTAACTGCTAGGATCGTGTAGATCATGTCCACTCAGCGCCACTTTCTCGTAACTGTCCATCATCTCTATCAGTTTCTTTCAACTGCCGTAGACCGTCAGACCAATACCCCTAAAGTTATCCCCCCGTGTGATGTTTTAATATCTCGAGTAGTATGCAGATATTGCATGGTTGTGTTGAGTTTGAGTAGGCTTGTGTGGCTATGACTCTGCGGCCAACGTGAGTGTGGCGCCTTTAGAGACACGCATAGTGGGTGTGTAGGGGTGGCCCTGGATGTTGGCCAGGGCCAGGATTTCATGGTGCCATGGTGTAGTGGTAAAGACCTTGGCCTTGGGCCAAGGTTGGGTTCTTGTGGCGCCATGCATCATGGCGCCACTATATTAGTTCTACTGCCTTGGATTTTGGCCAAGGCTAGTTGTGGCGCCATAGTCCATGGCGCACGGTCTTGGGAGACCCAAAGGCCAAGGCTGTGGCGCCATGCTCTATGGCGCCACGATTTTTCGAGAAGACTTTTGCTGTGGCGCCATGATTCATGGCGCCACGCCTATGGGCTAGTGCTTCTGGAGTTTGGCCAGGACTAGTCTTTTCGTGTTCAAGATATGCCACTTTGGCTATGTTTGTGTGCTTGCCTATGGCGTATGCATGCACCTGTGCTATGGCGTATGCATGCACCTGTGCTATGGCGTATGCATGCACCTGTGCTATGGCGTATGCATGCGCTTGTGCTACAGTGTGCTTCAAGTCATGGCGTGTTTATCCATGGTATATTAGACCGTTTTGTGTTTAAAGTGTGGTCTGCTTAAGCTTGTTTAGGCTGTTGCATGTCTCTCAGAGAGCTCTGGACAGGCCTAGAGCCTCGGTGTTTCTGAGGATTCTCATTGAGAATCGGATGTTGAGTCATATTTTGAGAGGAAATCCATGAGGATGCGTCTCTGCTAACTCTTCACCATGTACCATTGAGCAATCTAGTTCTGATATCGAGGAATTCGAGGCGATGTCGACATGAAGTAGATTAATGGGTTTATGTGCTGGTGAGGTTATCGGTACTGCACCATGATATTATCCTCTCCACCGGGAGTTATAAGAGAGAACTCATAGAGAGTACATTCAGCTCGTAGAGCATGTTGTATTCTGAGCTATAAAGATGTGCTTGAGTAGGCGATTGCCTTCAGATAAGGCGTGTTTAGAGAGTAGTTTTACAATTTTGTCCCTCTCCCATTTTTCACCATCTACATTAAGTCCCATGGTTAGTGTGGAACAGTAATGTTTCATACTAAGCACTCGGATGGTGATGGCAACCTCAATTGTCTCAAGGTCTTCCATTCAGCGTTAGGAGAGGGCCTCGCAGAAGTTCGTATGTAAATACAGACATGTTATTAGACATGGATTCTTTATTTCTCGGGTGACGTAGGATAAGGCAGGTGATAAAGTGACAAGGATTTCCCAATATGGGGTTCAGGGTGTCCTAGATGTGGACCCTACAGGTCTCGCGGTTCCATCCTCTGATTGAGATGGTTGGCCTTGTAGTCGTCTTGACTTGACCAAGGAGCTCCTAGGGTTTCTAGATCCATATAGACGCTAGATCATACTTTCATGTCGTCACTGGTGTTGTTAAATGAAAGAAAAGGTGAGGGATTACCGGTTTCTTAGCTCGAATCCCTTCTTATTCCTAAGAAATCTTCTAGAGGATCTCGCGTGAGTTTGTTGGCAGACTTTGACTAGGACTTCGAATGCAGCATCATTCCATCTATATCTTGTGTGAGTTCTGGGATTGAGTCAGCATCCCGCCCCGGTGTGGCGCATTTAATTCCTAGGGTTCCATAGTGTGCATATATATATATATATATACAGTGACTGTGACACTATAGCTCCGTCTTCATCCCTTCGTGTAAGTTTCTCCGTAGTGTGTGATTTTTTAGATCCATGACTGGCAGTGATAACTCTGGTTTGTCTTCACAGATGAGAGCTTATACCAAACGGAGAGTCTCCGAGATCATGGCCGATGAGAGCAACTCTGGTTCATCTTCACAGAGAGAGGCCTATGTGAAGTGGAGGACGTGGATCCCTAGTCCGATGAGTGTTTTCCTGTAATTTATTACACTTGTACGCATGTTCTCCTGACAAGGATGGTAACATTGCAGTGCAGAATCATTGTACGAGTAGAAAATCTGCATAGGTACATAAGGTACCATATCCATCAGAT
>JAJJMA010155586.1:0-17318 GCA_023529015.1 Papaver nudicaule | reverse complement strand
ATCCTTGGTTGCCATGTGTCCTCTTAATCACCTATTTACATAATTACATTCCTTATCTTTTAATCCTCTTTAATCTTCTAGCCCAAACCCTTTTTCCCTTCTTGAAATGGGCTTTACAAGACATGGCACGAACCCATTAAGCCTTGTTGGACTTGGGGTATCCACAAAAATCTCCAAGGCTACATACTGCAACAAGGAAGCTGGACTTTATGGAAGACTTGACTGAGTCTGAAGATATACCAAGTTCTTGCATTAGTACTCAGGCTAATTTTTTTGGATCTAGCAGCAGTCATCAACAACAACAACAACAAGAAGAACAACAGCAATAACAACAACAACAAGAACAATTTGATGATGACTTTTTTGATGTTGGATATTGGTTTGAGAAGACTCAGAATATTGATATTGACATGTGTAAGAAGAAGTTGTGGAATGAGGAAAATATATTCTTGGAAAACATGGACATGGATGAATGTCATCCAATTGATGAACAAGATCCAAAGCCAATTTTTTACAGTGATGAAGATAATGATTTGTATATACCATATAAAGGTCATAAAGGTGATGAAGGTGAAGCGGAAAAAGAAGGAGAAACTTTTGAACAAAAAGAGGAAAATGATAATTATGACTCATTGTTGGTTTCAGAAGATGAAGAGAAAGGTAATGATGGAACTTCTTTTTGTTGTTTCATTGTTGTATTGGTTACCTTTATTCAATGTGCTTAACTGATTGTGTTTTTTATTGTGCAGGCAATGATGAAAAACCTTCTTACCTGGGACCATATGAAGAAGAGTTTGGAGAGTTCAATGATGATGAAGGAGAACTATTCCCTGGAGAAGAAGAACTTAAAGAAGTTGATCATAGCAAAATGGAGGTAAAATCTAGATTTTATGACAAACAAGCTTTTATAAAACACCTTAAAAACTATTGTATCATCCATAGGTGTCAATACAAATTGACTAGAAGTGCTCCAATGAGAGTAATGGCTCAATGTATAAATTTTAAACCTGAAGATGGAGATTGTAAATGGTATGTGTATGGTACTATTAGCATTAAGTCTAAAGACAGAGCTTTTGTAATTAGGAAAGTGCATTTAGAACACACTTGTGAAGGGGATCATGAAAATGGGAATAGGTCTGCTGATCCAGATATTGTGAAGGAATTTGTTCTTAATCAGCTGAAGAATGTAGCCAAAATTGAAATACCAGCACCTCACAAAATCAAAGATGACTTCTTGGCACAAAGGAAAGTGAACATTCATTACATGACTGCTTGGAAAGCTAGGAATAAGGTTTTACAGCATTACTATGGGAATTATAAAGATAGTTACAGTGATGTTCCAGCTTTTTGTGACATGATTATCAAGACTAATCCAGGTTCAGTGGCTAAATGGACATTTGACCCCACTGATGGCACCTTTGAGAGTATGACATTGTCATTTGAACCTGCAATGAGGGGTTTTCATCAAGGTGCTAGAGGAGTTGTAGGGTTGGATTGCTGCCATCTGACCAGTGAGTTTGGTGGATCACTTATGGCTGCCACAGGGCTTGATGGCCAGAATGGGTTAATACCTCTAGGAATTATGGTATGCAGAAGTGAAACAAAGGAGAATTGGGAGATTTTCTTGAAATATTTGAAGAAGGGACTTGCAGCACATCCAGTCCCAGTTTGTTTCATTTCTGACAGACATAAAGGGCTGGTAGAATGGGTACCAAAAATCTACCCAGGTCATCAGCACAGATATTGCTGGAGGTAAATTGGCTAACTTTTTTTATTTTAGTTTTGTTTTGTTTTTTTTCACTTTTTAATGATTCATTTTTATCTTGTATGAATGCAGACACTTATACAAGAACTTCAAGAAGTATCACAAGGGTCAGTACTTGCATTCTGAGTTGTGGAATGCTGCAAAATCATACAAGCAAAGGCATTACCAGGTAAGTGTTGTTGATTCACAACTTCATATATTGATTTACAGCTTGTTAGAGCATGGCTCGGTCAACCTCACTAAATGTTGGTATGTCAAGCTTAGTTATCAACTTTAGTGATCAAAACTCGACCGCTAAACAACACACAATTAGGTGAGTCATGATAGAGTTAGCTTTAGGTTGTGGAAGATTTTGGTAGGATTTAGAATCACTACTTGAAGAGTTGAAGAAAGACTGAAGATCAACGAAGACATCCGGCTTCACCATTCAAGAGGTTAGTGAATCTAAATAACCGACTCCATTATCTTTTACACTTGTGCTACAAAAGACATAAACATAACTCGCATCTTGAGCTTTACTTTATGACCTGATCACTTGTGATCAGTGTGTCTTAAGATAACTCCATATTATCGCTTGCGGTATTTGTGTTGTAGTTATGACGTTCCATATTACTTAGAGCCTTCTTTTCTTCTCCTTCTCTAAGTTAATATAAAGGTTTTTCCTAAAACCTTTCGAGTTGGATATAGCAATGTAATGTTATCTCGGTAGTACTACAAGATTTAATCCATCACAATATTGTGTCTCGTCTTACCTAGTCTGGCTCTGTCGGATTGATTGCATATACTTGTATGAGCCAATGTAAGAGAGATCGTGACTCACATTTATGTTGTGTAGACTCGAAATACTGTTGTTCTGAGATTCGAATACTACGTCATGTTTGGCTCTGAATACTGAAGTTCTGAATCATTTATTTGATTCTGTATATGAACATCTCGTATGCCATATCTCACTTCTGGATTCCGAAACCATATTTGTGTAATCTCAACTTATGAATTTTCAATGTTCGAAACCTCAATGTAGGTTTTGGTAAAACTAAACGTTGATTTCGAAACCATAATCTGGTTTTCGTATTCATAAGCTATTGGTCCGAAACTAAATATTGTGACCAATGAGATAACACAGATTCGTAACTATGTTTGTTGGTTTATAGTGACTTGAGAATCGAGGCCAATGTGTCTTAACCATGTGAGTTCTAAAAGGTCGAAAAGACCCTGGGGTTTCCTAAAGGTTTATGTGAACCGGGAAATATATTCCTGTGCGTCGAGGTAAAAAGATGTGATGCTGAAACGGTTCTCGACCACATGGACTCTCAAGTACGACACCAAACATTTGTGGAGAATTTAATATGCGTTTCTTGTTTTGAAACCTTAACCAAGGTTTTGTTAAACAAAATCCAGATTTCGAAACCAAGCTTTAGGTTTCGCTATGTGGAAACTTGATTTGGGAACCTTAATATGGTCATATAATGAACTCTAGGTTCCGAAACCTTAATTTGGTTTCTGCCAAAACATAATGTACGTTTCGAAACCATAATATGGTTATCTCAGAATGCGTAACTTCGAAGTTCAAACTCTACCTTTTTCATTTGTGCTTCAACGAATTAATGAGTTTGATATTATCAGTTTGGAGTTTGAATTCGTTCGTCTTCAATGTACAACTAAAGTGAGATTGAGTCATCATCAGAAATATGGTTAGTCGCTTCAGATAGGTAGACACATGATTTCTGATCAATACACTGTACGTGATTAAATTCTTCGTATGATTTTACTACTCGATCAAATATTCATTTGATTATTCATTTGATGTTTTGATTTGAATTCTTGGACATCATTAACGTGACATCTATATTGGAATCAAGAATTCAGGAGATTTTACATTTTGCTATTACTCGTGGAATCTCGCACCGTACTTCAATGGTATATCTATTTGCGTGATTCGGAATGTCTGTTGAACCTACATGTTCACTTAAGCTTAACACACAAGGCTTGTCCACGTCTGTTATGATACGTTTATGCGGAACGTTGAACCACGTTGGACCTTTGATCCCACTTCCACCTAGGTTCATCTGGTTATCCCAGTAATACCAAGGAAGTAATGTCGACATTATTAAAGCTGATGACGACATTTGAAAGTAATAATATCTAAGGAGATTTTCGATACAAAAGGACACGTTTCGAAATGAGCTCTTTCCCAGGGAGCATATTTGGTAAGCGTTATATTTCGAATTAAAAGAAATATCCAAATATACCTTATGAATATTATTTTCTTGATTGCTCTTGGCTAAACATCTTTTGAAAATATATTTTCTTTATGAGTTATATTTTTCATAAATGTAAAATGCTAGAGTATTAGATCTCATTAAATGCTATGAGACTAAATGGGGAATTTCGGAACTATTATGTAAATGTGCTTTGTGGAATTTCCGCAATTAAGTTTGCCTCATTTCAAAGCTAAGCCTTAGTCAATATAAATAGGAGTGGTATCTCTCCTAAAAGTTTTATCCCTCTACCAAGCTCTTCTTCGGAATTGTAAGCTTGTGTTTGTCGCTTTTCTTTTCAGTTACCTTTGAGCTTTTGCTCTCGGTCTAGAATTGCGTAATAGTCTCCTATAGGGATCGAGAAGCCTAGAAGTACCTCTTACGGGAAACTAGTTTATGTTTACTAGTATTCTTTGTATTGTACTTGTGTTCTATTCTATCACGTCTATCAAACCATGCGATCTTGTTTATTCTATGGTCCTTCTCTTCTGCTATTAGGCCACTCAAGATCGTTGTGATTAGAACATACTCTTTATCTATTAACCTGGATTTAGTCAGCAAGCCGCTTTCGGTTTGTGTGCCTAAACTATAAATATTGAGTGGAATCAAGATCGCTGTTATTGGATTTGTCCTTTGCAGGTACACTGTTCTTCAAGGTCATATCATATCGTACTTGCTACAGCTATCTGCTTGATTCCAACTAGGACGACAAGGTTGCTCTTTCGGGAGTTTAGGTTTTGAAACCTTGATCAATATCTCGAGGTGTTTATTGCCTAAGTAAACTCAATATCCTCACTCTTGGTGTAAAAGAACTTCGGTGAAATATCTGTTAGTTACCAAGGATATCATCTAGCGATTTGACATGCCGATATTTGGTTGTTGTCCACTAAGGTTGTAATCGTCCGATTGGAGGTCGGGTAACGATAGTCCTCGCGACGGGCTGTGAGGCAACTCTTGCGTAAGACAGTAAAGGACGTCTGTTTGCGTAAGGGAGTACATGTGCGTGACCACCTTGCTGTGGTTGGAGGCGTAGGAATACTGAGGGGAAATCTTTGTGACTAATAGTAATATTAGGGTCATATTGTCTGCACCAGCTAGTCCGAAGTCTGAGAGTAGGTGTGTTGGCGGCTTAATTCTGAGTATTCAAAACTGGACTAGGTCCCGGGGGTTTTTCTACGAGTTTGTAGTTTCCTCGTTAACAAAATCTTGTGTGTACTTTACTTTACTTCCGCATTATATTTAAATTATCATTTATAATTAAAGTATCGTACTTGGTTGTTGACATAGTCTTTCGGATTCTTGTATTGACTTCGTCGTGTGAATCAATCAGATCTGAAGGAGATCTTGTTCTTGAGTTCTTGATTACAGGAACCGTTCAAGGTTTGACTTATAGGTGGACTGAAATAAAAGATTGGTGGCGTACTCGGTACACTCGTCTTTTCACAGCTTCATATGTATAATATGCTTGCTTTCTGAATGTGTATTGATAAGTGAAGTTGATTTACAACTTCATATGGACAACATTTTGAAGGAGAGTCCTGAAGCACACCAGTACCTTATGGATGAAAATCCTGGAACTTGGTCTAGAGCCTTTTTTGACTCAATCCATTGCTGTGAACACATGAACAACAATTTCTGAGTCGTTTAACAACATGATTTCTAAGATGAGAAATAAACCAATCATCATGATTGGTATCATGTATTCTAACCTAGTGATGGGAAAATGGTACATCAGGAGGACAACTTGTGAGAAATGGATAGATGGTCATTTGGTTCCAAAAGCTTTGAATCTGATAAAACTCATGCTTTTGTTCACCACTGACTACAAGGTTGACCCTATTATGGCTGGAGAGACCTATATGGTGACAAGTCCAAAGCAGTCTATTTTCAATGTCAACATCAAGAACAAGACTTGTTCTTGTTTGCAGTGGCAAACAAGAGGCTTCCCTTGTATGCATGGAGTGAGTGCATTGCAGTTGATAAGGCCACAATGGAGAAAGTAAGACTCTGCTTTAATCTTCATTGGAAATTAAATATTGATTGTACCTAGTATTGACTAATTTAACATGTGTTTGTAGGTATTGTAGTGAGTACTATTCAATGGAGAACTATAGGGCCACATATGCACCAAGATTCAAACCATTAGATGATAGGAAAGACTGGCCAAAGGTAATATTTAATGTTATCTACTTTTCAACTTTATTGTACTTTTATTCTTTAATGTTTGGACCACATCTGTTCCCTATTAGGGTTTTGTGACTTGGATATAACAACATCTCTTCTCTCATTTTGCAGCCAGACATGAAGGGATTGAAACTCTTGGCACCTCCTCATAGAAGAAAATCTGGCAGACCAAAAGAGAAGAGAATTAGAAGTTATGATGAACCAAGAGTAGAGAAGAAGAAAAGAAAGTGTGGAAAGTGTGGTAAGATGACTGTCCACAACAGTAGAACATGTGGTGGTGCTGAGGTTGGATCTAATCCAACTACAAAGAGGCCAAGAACTGAGTGTGATGCAGAGACTGGCACCTTCACCAACACACATCCAGGTGCAACCAGCAGAGCAAAAGGAGCAGCAAAGTCCAACCAGAAGAAGCAGAAGTCTTCCTTTGTTGGTGAGTCTTCTATATCACCTATACCTACCAGTCAGAGCACTAGATCAGTACCAGCTTTTTCTACTCCTTTTATATTTGCAACAACTCCATCTTCTGCTAACATTTCTCACTGCAACTTTGTTGGAGTTGGATCAGTGTCTCTCAACATACAGCAACCAAAGGCACCAGCTAAGAAACTGGTTTCAAAGAAACCCAAGAAGTAATGTGTTTCTTGTTTTTCTAAACTTAGAAATGAATAGATTGGATCACTGTTAACTTTCAGATCTAGTTTGTTTTGGCTTTTCTATAATGGATTGGGTTTGTTATGAATTGGAAAGATTATGAATGGATTGGGTTTGTTATGAATTGGATTGTTTATGATATCAGATTTAACCCTTAGTTTTTTTCAGTTCAGATTCAATTCATATTTTCAGTTCAGTTCAGTCAGTTTTCAGGTGCCACAGTGTTGAGTCTATTGAGTCAATTAAGTTAACTCAGTTGATTCAGTTGGATCGGAGTGATTCACTGGTTTAACTTACCGATCTAACCTCTTAAGGGTTAAGTTGTCATTTTCCTATGCTAGTTAAGTGCCACATAGGCATTTAACTTCTGTTACCCCTTTTTTTTTTTTTAAACGGTCAATATCGGCCATTTTTGAAAAGTTGAAAAAAACGTGGCCACTTTGATAATTAGCAATATTTTTTTTTGGCCATCTTGAAAAATTGCCCTACACTAAATTGTTTGTCTAGTTATGCTTTGTTCATGTCTTTACTTGTAGAGGCATATATTGTTGTTCTTTACCGAATAACACCACATGGGGGAGAGTTCTTAAATGAACTTGCGCTTAATAACATTTTTTTTTTTGGGAGTGTGGATGTGGAATATTAGGAGAAAAGTGTATTTGTATTTCTCCAAAGATGAATCAACTTCGAGATCTTCGTTTTGATTTCCTAGTTATGTCATCTTAAACTTGATATGCGAGTACATCCTTGACTTGACTATCTTTATAGGCTTGAAGCCTGAGTCTCAACTGGTTTGTCATATTTTGTGACAAATAGGGGGAGAATACATATGGTTTCTTGTTCTCGTGGTTCACTACCTTAGGGGGAGAACACCATATTGCTTACTTATGTACTTTTTCAAAGTATCAAGTAAGGGGGAGTAAATATTGGGCTTCATACCAATCTGGCAAAAAGAGGTATAAAGATTAAGGGGGAGCTTCGTATCAAAAATGAGTAGAATCACTTTAAAAGTTTTGGTACACGGACTTTAAAGTTGCTCTGATTCTTACTCTTTGCACAAACAACACGTGGGTGCATATTGACCCATGTAAGCTCGAACTTGTTTGAGCTGGATATGTTGTAGTGTTGTATACGGATTTTTCAACATGAGTTAAACGAACACATCAAGACTCAAAGGAGAAGTTGAAGAATTCAAGAAATCAAGATACATCTGGGTTAGATCTTTATTGTATATCTTTTGGGAAGTCTTCGGTCGCTTCGGGTTTAAGTATATGTAAACATAAAATTTTATACTTGAATTAAATTCTAGCTTCGTTCACTTACAAAATTTCATTGTTGGATCTTTTGAAAGAAAATGTGATAACAGTTAGTGAATGCACATTTGCAAATCATATGAACATAAATATAAGAAATTTTTTATGGAGGCAAAATAAACAAATATCCGCTTTAGGACAAGAAATATTCAAAATACACTTCAGAATGAACTAAAAGAGGAGAGAGACGGAGTCGTACAAACTCCCCCCTCCCTAGTCAAAACCACCCTTTTCCTTCAGATCTAGTCAAAACCGCCTATATTATTCCCCAAACCTCCTCTTTTCTTCTTAATACCACCTCTTTTATTCCCCAAACCACCCATTTTCTTCTCAAGACCGCCCTGTTCTTCTTTGTTTCCCCCTCTATTTCGTTTGAGTATCTCTTCTTCACGATATATCGTTTCCCTTTTCTCTTATCAGTTTTGGTTTCCCTTATTTCTTCGTTAGGTTTGGTGATTTTGTTTGTTTTTCTTTGACCCTTTCGCCTAAGTGTTCTGCTACTCTTTGTGAAATCCATCTCTAAGTCTCTGGGTCTCAGTCGTTGGTAATTTGTTGTTAAGTTCTATGTGAATTTATGGTTTGCCTAGTTGCTTTCATGGTTTTGAATATCTACCTTGCTCTTGCTTTAACTACTCTGGTTTTGATTTTCTATCTACTTGTCGTTTTTAAGTCCATAAATACTCTTTGTTGCGTGACCATGGAGTTGGAGTTCAACGTTCTAAAGATCTTGATTTAAGTCCTGATAGTCGAGATCCTTTGGTTCTTCCCCCTTCTGAGACCAACTCTATTTGTGAATTATTTGCTAATTTAAGCATCTTAGATTTTATTTTTAGACATGTCCCGGTTAGGTCTCACCATACTTGTCTGGTAGAAGATTCAGAAGTCTTCGAAATCAGTTATCCGATTGTTGATGGACTAAACACTGCTGCTGATGTTTGTATCAACCGTGATGTTGGTGATACCTGTTCCCTTACTCCCGGTGAGTTTGGAGCCAACAGTACAGAAAGTTCTGGTGATGTTCTTCATTTTACTTCCGGTGAGATTTAGGCTGGTAGTGAAGAAATAACAGGCGACTTGGATTATTTCTCAGGTGACCTAGGCCTTGGTCAAGTCAAATCTGGTCCAACCCTTGGTCAAATCAACTCTGGTCCAGCCCTTGGTCAAGTCGACTCTGATTTAGGTCTTGGTCTATTTTGTGATCCTTCTTTGGACTTGGATAATATTTCTAATGGGCCTGAGCATTACTTGGATGCTCGTTTGGGAAGCTTAGTTGTGAGATTAAGAAGGTTTCCCTTCTAAATCCTTTTGTTTATAAGCCCAACTCAAAGGTTAAGTGGTTTACTAATTGGAAAATAGTCTTTCTTCGGCACCTTTGGCTGTTGTGTGCTACCCTTCCTTCGAATATGTTTCTTATCTTGCAACATGTAAAACTTGATCACTATCTTTTCTCTGAAATGATTGTGGGTAATACTGTTATGGCCAGAGACACCTGTGTCTATTTGAGTTTGAAAAAGAGATCCAGTTCAGTGAGGGGTTGTGAATTTGACTTGAGATTCTTTATTCTCTTCAACTCCACTGGAAGGTACTTAATCTTTGTGCTATATCATCAAATTATGCTTGATTTCTACCTATTTTGTCGCAATTGGATTAATATTCTGCGCTTGGGTCTTAGGGAATATATTAGAAAGTATTCTTTGTGTTTGGTTGAGGATTATCAACGTTCTGTTTGTACCTGTTTTGTGTTGGTTGTGTTAGAGCATAGCTCGGTTGAACCCACTGATGTTGCTATCTCAAGTCAGTTGTCAAGTTTAGGTGACAAAAACTCAATCCTTGATAAGTCTACAATATCGACTCGGACTAGGATAATTTAGGTATTGAGACGAATAACGATAGAAGACCATTGAAGATGAAGACCAGAGCTTACACACTTGATATTCATTGTCCTCATCTCGAAAGGTAAATGACTCTCTTATATTCTTGTCATTCTACCTTTATATCTATTGTTACATGATCATCACTCATTGGAACAAATTCCTATGACGGTAAAAATACATTGTTGTATATATACTCGAGGAGAATTAATTCCAACATAAAATATGAGAATGACCATTGACCTTGAAAAGGTCATCATCTTGTAGTGGATGAAGAGACGAATCCAACGAGCCAAGAATCACTCAATTCCGTTGTGTAACGAATGAGTTATGGCCAAAACACTTTAGTCACTTTCTGAACTGTGCTATATGTTCGCGTACATGTACGCGTTCATAGAACGTCCAGGAACAGATCAGAACTGTCCTATACGCGTTCATATACACGAAGACAGTTGCAACGCATATAAGCGTTGCTGTATGAATAGTTGTAACTGTTTACAGCTGTAATGTTCGCAACGCTTATAAGCGTTGCTGATTTCTGTTTCCGAAAAACATATTTCTTCATGGACGAGTTTGGCTATCTTTGGAAGGTTTCTAGAGTTTCTTTTGGGTTTCCATAGTAAAGTAATTTACTCCCAAAGGGATTCTAACCTCTAGATAATTGGGTCAAGTAATTAGTGGACATTCCATCACTACACCAAATTACCCGTTTTGAAACAGGAATTTGCAACAGGCGACCCGATGTTGCGAATCTGAAACAGGGAAAATTTTTTGAAACAGGGGAGCCCATGTTGCAAAACTGAAACTGGCGGTCCCTGTTGCGAATTTGCAACATCCACGACTTTCACGCGTGCCATTCGCGTAGGTACATAGAGACACCCTGATATGTTTGCACCCAACAGTTTGACCTTTTTAAGAGGCATGTTTTTATTTGTGCCCATATTGCCTTGACCTTGACCCTGACCCTGACCTTGACCCTGACCTAAACCATCAAATCCCTTCACCATTTCTGCGTTTTCTTTCTCACTCTCATTTCTTCTTTTCTTCGTTTCTTCTCTGGTCTGAAAAAACCCTAGTCGTTCTCCCCCAAAATCCTTGCTGAAGAAAAATCCTTCCTCCATGATACAACCTCAAGACTCTCATCATCGTTATCTTCGATCTACAAACGTTTTCTTATCGTCCTTCGTCGTAACTTCTCGTTTTCTCTGCTGCTAGGTTAGGGTTCAAAGTTTCATGAACGAGATCTGCTAGAAGAAGAAGATAAAGTTGTAGGAACTAATCTATGTTACTTTTTCACTCCTATTGATTGAAGTCATGTAGCTCTTGTTGCTTTATTACACAGATCTGAGGGCTTTAAAAATTATCGATGTGGGTTTTCACGGCAAGCTGTGGGTAATTTCTTCACTTCTATTCTTAAAACCCTAGAATGTTTAGTTTCTTCTCCTCTTCTCTTTTGTTTCTCGTTTCTGTGTAGTAATCGTTTCTGTGTAGTAAACACTAATTCAGATAAATTAGGGTTTTTTTGTGGGTGAAGATTTGGGGATTTTTGTAGAGATTTACTAGCGATTTTGGGGAATGTTAGAAATTCTTATTTGGGTGTTTTATCATTTGATTGTAGAAACCATTGTTTGGGTGTTTTTGAATAAAAAAAAATCAAATTTGAATCAAGATTTTTTTTTTTCTGTAATAATTTGAATTAAATTTGATATTAATTACTGGTCAATAAATCGTAGTCATCAAATGACACATTTCCTACTGTAAGCCCTTTGACAGATCTTGATTTCATGTTTGTAATTAACCATTGTAATTAACAAGCATGTTTCGTGGTATTTGTGGATACGAATGTGTCCCTAGTTGTTGCTCTTGATATGGATTTGTTAATTGTACGGTTGCATTTGTTAGCACTTACCACGGTAGGAATGAGGTTTTGAATGCTTTACAAATGGTTCTGTTGACAGGTTTAAATGTGAACCGTACTTGTTACACAATTTAGCAGAACTTGGGTTTAAAGAGCCAACACCAATCCAAAGGCAGGCTATTCCAGTCCTTCTATCTGTATGCTCTTCTGTTTAGCTCTTTTACGATCTACCTAGTTTCTTATCTGTCTAGCTGTACTTCAATTTATAAGATCATTCTTTTTACTCTAAACTATAAATGGAAGGTAGATATAATGGTCATTCTGTTGTACATTTTCAGTATACGTTAAAGCTTGAAAATCTATATTCGGGGCTGTCGTGGATCGTACTGCTGGAAGTTTTAAGGCAAGTTTACTTTGTCTTTGTGTTAGAGCAGATTCATGGTTTAAATGGGGTTATGTAGTCTATTACAGATCAAGGCTTTGTGACGGAAACCTTGTTCTTAGTTTCACATTGCTGTCTAGTTAGTTCGGTGCTTGACATAATCAGTAGTTAGGATTTGTGCTGTCAATACTTGCCTAGTTTGCTATCCTATTTTATTTAATTAATTGCTTATGATGATCTTGTAAATCATGCTTCCATACTGTAAGAAGAGTGTAAGGGTCTTTCTTATTATCCTAGGATCTCTGTTTGTCAAGGTGGCTGTGGATGGTAAATAGTTTTGTTTACATTGTCTAGTTTGTTCGTTCTCAAGCATATGTCGACCATCGTTTTTAGCCTGTACGTTGAAATGATCCAGGTATATTAGTGGGTGGAAGTTCTATATATGCATATTGTCTGTTTGTATAGTTTTTACTGTTCAAGAGAATGTGTGTTTGACTGGATGGGGAAATAAGATTATAGGTTTAATTTTACTTGATGAACCTTTGTGTTAGTGTTTCGATTATTCTGAAGTTTTATTTTCCTTGTTTCGTTTATGTAGGGTCGAGAGTGCTTTGCTTGTGCTGCTACATGATCTGGAAAGACCCTGGCTTTCTTATTGCCAATGCTTGTGAATCTTTAGGTATAATTACTTGCTGTATTTCCTTTGTTATCTTGAATTGTTGTATTCGTGCAGCCATACACCATATTATCTTCTTTTAGATTCATTTAGGTTGATTACTTGGTTGATTCATGAATCTCTTAATTACGCTCTCCATATAACCAGAGAATGCAGGAAGTTGGCTTAAGGAAAGGGATTTTACGTTAAGTTAATGACCAAAGAACTTGTGATAAATGGAGACTTTAAAAAAAATGCACGGTGATATTATTGTATCTACACCACGTCGCTTACAGTTTGCCATTCGGAAAAGAAAGCTTGATCTAAGCAGGTATTGTTTGTATCTATTGATTTTGTGTAGTTAATGGTTATGTTAGGTAATATGTGTCCTCATGAATAGAAAACGAAGGCACAAATATGGTCATGTCTGTATCACTAGTATATCACTAGTAGTATGCTGTATCTGTATGCCAATGTTTCTGATCCAGGACTTAATTATAGACTGAGGAATTTTGTAACTTAATCACTCTGGAAAAATAGTGCTATGTTTACCTGCCAGTTACTTCCGTTGTTTATGAGTGAAAATAACCAATAACTAGCTTCCTTAATAACTTTTTATCACTCTGTGTTTGCATTAGATGCTGTTTCATCGTCTCTTTTGATGTTTTTGTTATACTGAAAATGGTACATAGTGTGGTGAACATTCATTCATCTCTTGATGTTGTCCGGAAAGAATCTAAATAATAGTATGGTGATTGCAGGAATGATTTGAAGCTGTTGTCAAGGTAGTCTTGGTGGTTCTGTGCATGGATGTTGAACCATAGAGCAGATTCTTGAGCTTGCTGAATGGCAAAGAAAATTAAAATGATGTACAAAAAGGATCCTTCAAGTTGAAAGTATCGTGTAGAATCTGGGTTCTCTCTCATTTTTTATGCCTTGGTTCATGGCAGGTATGGACAAATTCATTGATTTTTATATTTTGGATTTCTGTACCATAAATAGCTGAGTAACTGAATTTTGATTGGGAAAAGGGAATGCTCTATGGGTTTGTAGTTGAAGCAATCTGGGTTCATTACATGACATTAATTAGGTTATAAAGTAAAATGTAATTAGGTATCTATATCTAACTTGTTGTAAATTGCATTTTGTACAGGCGTTTAGGCACTTGTATGTCGTTGCAATAGAAGCTCGCTGAGTGCAGACTGTTGACGTTGACACGGGTCTACCATTTTATGCGCCTATTGATGTAAGTTGGATTAACACACTGTTGAAGAATGTAATGTAGTAATGGAACCACTGAGAAGAAATGAGAGAAGAATATGGATCCATAATTTTGAAGCCCTGCAAATTCTTTAGTGGACTGAAGCAGTAATCAGGTGATGGTTTAAACTTGTACTTAGGATTCTTTAGTGGACTTGAGCAGAAAACTTCATAAATACATGAGTTGCTTGCAGTATGTCTTTCCCTTTTATCTTCTTTCTTTTGATGTTAAAACATAGCACTTGGCTCTGTTTATGGACAAACATAGTAGTTAAAACAAATTTATGAAGTTCTTTTTCACTGTTATATCTATGTTCAAGTTCTTTTTCATTAGTATAATAATTTATGAACCCTGATTTCTGGGTGGTTCCCCTATAAAAAAAGTACAGGGAAACTTTAATTTTGACCTGGAAATTGGCCGGGAATGAGCCGAGAATTGGTCGGAACTGACCGGATTCTGGCTGAAATACTCAGGCCAAGAATAGTGTTGATCAGGGCAAGACTATTTTTGACCGGGTCAAGACCTTGACCAAGTCAGGTCAAGGTCAAGTCAACCTTTTTTTTTATCCTGTGACCAAGAATAGCAACACAGTTTCCCTGTTGCAAAAAAAAATTTTGAAACAGCTTGACTGTGTTGCGAAACGAGTTGACCCCTGTTTCAACCCAAAATTTGAAACAGGGAGTGAGCTGTTTCAAATTTTTGCATTGCCCTTGTTTGCAACAGCGGTCGGTTGTTGCAACCCCGATTTGAAACAGGTTGACTCTGTTTCAAAACGCTAAATTTGGTGTAGTGCATGCTCACGAACTTGCTTGAGCCCTAAGCTAAAGTTGCTTTAACTTTAAGCTATCTAGCCTTGGCTCTTCACTATAAATAGACGACCTATGTAGCACAAAAAATCCATCCCTTTGAAAATATTGTGTGTGCTACACAAGGTTGTTCTCCGTTCTTCACGAACACGAGTGAGATCTAAAAGACTTTGTTTGGGGATCACAAATCACAAGTTCTCTATCTTCTTGATAGTTTGTAACTTGTATCTAGGGTTATCATAATTCCTTGTCTATTCTAAGTTCTTCTCTTCTGCTATAAGAACATTCAAGGATTATCGATGTAAAGAAACCCTAGATTTGATTAATCACAATCTTAGATCGTATATCAGCTTAGGTTGGTCGAAATCTAGTTTTGTAAAGATTCAATCAAACGATAGAAAACTTTAACGGCATCACTTAGTGTATAAGCCCTAAGAGTTTCACAAGTTTCGATCTAGACCTCGTGTTAAGACCCAACTTGTGTGGTAGAGGTAACTTGGTTACATTCATGAAAACCCTAATCTACGAATTAGGTTTCTGAACGTATAAACCATAGTTACACAATTAGGTTTCTGAAAGAAAGAGAAAACCCTAATTGTACGAGTTTGCTTCAATAACTTCTTGTAAGTTGTTTGTAGCAAGTTCGAGAATTATACCATCATCAAAAGAGATCATATTACAACCAAGCGTCCTGTTAGCGGCATGGTAGTGCTAGCCTTGACGAAGGGAAGTGGAGCAACTCCTAGGCCTGTAAAGAATGTCAGCTAGGGGAATCAAGTGCGTAGGCTTCTGCGGGAGTCAAGAGACGTAGGAGCACAACAGTAGCTGAATTGCTTGGAAGGTTAATTCAGTCTCGCGATACATTCCAGTCCGAAGTCTGATAGTAGGCTAGCGTCTGTATTCGGTTAATATTGTGTGTGTTCAAAACTGGACGAGGTCCCGGGGTTTTTCTGCTAGTTGCGGTTTCCTCGTTAACAAAACTTCTGGTGTCTTGCATTACTTTACCTTCCGCATTATATTATCTCTGATCAATATATTTAAAGTATTGCAATTGTTATACATTGATTGAACCTTCGAGAGAATCAATCTCCTTGAGATTAACAAGAACTCTTTCTTGTTTAGATTCGGTTCTTGAATAAAGAACTCACCTCAGGTTACTTGAATATTGATTTGTGAGATCGTTCAAGTAAAACAATCACATACGTTCACGAAACTAAAAATTGGTGTATATTTCGGTATCCCCTCTTTTTCAGGTTGTCTCTTTTTTTGGATTATCTTGAGGATCTCTTCTATATCCAGTCTATGTTTTTAAACTCTTGTGACAGTTGGATAGGTGTGAGTTCTAGGCTTTTGCTAGATATACCTCGATGTAAGACCATTCAGTTTATATACAGGGAACGAGACTGTTGCAGTAAGTACATATATCTGGCGTAAGTGTGGTTTGCATCTTTTTGATGGTCATAAGGAGACTGTTTGGAAGCTCAAAGGATTATTTGGTGAAGTTGTTTTGTTTTCTTGCCTGCCCAAGCTCTCTGATGTTGTTGTTTGTGATTGGCTCTTTTTTTCCAATCAGTTTGGTCCTTTTAGCATTATGGAGGTTGAGTTGGTTCCTTTATTGCTCCCCTATTGGGATTATAAATGCTCCGCGACTGTAAATCCTTACCCCTCGGGGGGTAAGGTCTTGGATGTCATCCTATAATCTTGGTATAGACGTATTTGGATTCTTTCTTTGGCCTGCAAGTTGTTTGTGATTCTATTGGCTAGAGGGAGCTGGTTTTGTTATATCTTTATTAGTCATCACTCTCTTCATAGTTGCGATGGCACCTTTACTACTGTATGTTCCCTGTTACTCATTTATGAGCTCCAACTGCTACATACCCATGTCTTGAAAGGGTCTCCAGTGGCGGTTCTTGTTTTTCATGATCGGAGTGGGTCTGATGAAGATCATGCAGTTTCGTATGCTTCTTCTTTGGTACTTGACCGCTTGTCAAACAATTTTATGTCCTCCTGGTTGGCATTCCTTGGCTCGACAACTTACTCGGCTTTATTATTGCACTTTTTCTTTTTATTTTGTTGCTTCTTTGTTCTAGTTCGGCGGCCTCCGGGTTAGTGTCTACTGACTGTGATGGCTTATTTGTAACCTTAATCAAAATAACCCTGTCCACCTAGTATAACTGAGCATCAAAAAGAAAAATGTTTAATATAAATATATAATAATGTCGCGGCGGCCTTTCTAACTTGTTTATTCTGTGATGGCTTTTGGTCACCCCGTTTCGAATTTTTTTATATGCACTAACAAATTGCGTTTGCCAAT
>JAJJMA010155575.1:582-41639 GCA_023529015.1 Papaver nudicaule | reverse complement strand
GGTTACTGGTTACTTTTGGATTATGGTTACGGACTTTTGGTTACGAGATTTGGGTTCTGTAAATCACTTAGTGTCACGTCCTGTATTTACTGTTTCGCATTATTGTCAGTCATGGGAGGAAATGGAGTTAAGTTCTATGTTAGACTCATTTCCTCGCAATGACATGACAAGCTATTAGGTTTTGTTTCTTCAGGTCTAATCCCTATTTATCTACTTAAAAAAAAAGACTATGAAGTAAAATGTACTGACATTGACCCTAACAGTATGAACAAGTGAAATACCTTTTTAACATGAGCGTTGATTTAGGGGCTTCAAGAAAATTGAAGCCCCAATAGCATTTTTACTCTTCCCTTATGTTTAATTTTATTTAATACTAAATTTACCCTTTATGATTAGTGTTTATAAGTTAATACTTATAACTTAACTAAACCAAACTGATAATCACTAATTAAGTAAAACATGATTAACAAAATTACTTAAGACAAAAAAACTTAAGTAAATCCTTTTTAGTTGAATTTTTTTTTAGTTGAGGGAAGAAGAAGAAGATGAAGAGAGAAAAAAACCCAAATTTTTCTAAAAACCCAACTTTTGATTCACTCAACCAAAATGAGTGAATCAAGCACCGAAATGGAGCTAAAAGAATCCGCTTCCATTGAAGGGAACTTTATTGAAAGACACATCGAAGAAAATTAAGGATTATACAATTTCTTTGATGGTAAAAAGTTTGTAAGCACATGTGAAGACTTTTTCGAGAAATACGAAGTCGATCCTGCAGATTTCGAACACCTGAATGTCCCCAATGAAGAAGAACCTCAAGAAAACAATCAGGTATGCTTTTATTTCTCTCAAGAAAGTTGAAATCACGTAAAAAAATGTGATTTTTGTGAGTTCCAGAAGGAACTTACGGCTTTAAACAGCAGCCGTAAGTGGGACTTACGGCTGAATGTTCTTCAGATCCGAGCCGTAAGTCTACAATTTGGGGATTTTCGAAGCCGTACATAAGTTACGGCTATGCCCGACGTGATCTTACCAGCCGTAAGTCTGTGCATGGGAATATTCAATGCCCATACTTACGGCTTAAAGTTTGTACTTACGGCTCATAAACTTGCGACCACCAAGTTTTTGAGCCATACTTACGGCTTCTAAATTTGTGACCTTAGTGGCCGTAAGTAAAGTTACGTCCACTAATACCCAGCCGTAAGTACTCCTGTCTGATAGAATAATTTTGAGTTTTCGAAAAAGGTTAGTTACGGATGGTTATGAAAGTATCGGTTTTAGCCGTAACTGGTTCTACGTCTTATGTTTCCAGACGTAAGTTTACAATGGTGACTAATTTAACACCTTGTTTTTTTTTAATGTTGTGTAGATTGCGCCAATAATTGTTCCTATCGATAATCAACTACCGCTCACTATGCACCTCATGTCCGAACCATTGTAAGCGCACCGTCTTATGTGTATGAATGCGTGTTTTTAAATATTATTTCAAACGTTTTGATCTCTAATTTGTTTATTGGGTTTAATGTAGACATGGTCGGATAAGGAAGAAGTTGTCCAATGGGCTATTGCACATGCAAAAAAGAAGATGTGCATGATTAAAGGAAGTAATGTGACCTATAGCCATTTTCAATTGTTGTGCGAGTGTAGTGGATTGTATAAGAGTCATGCAAAAAAAGGCATCGTGCGGAAGCTTAGGAAGATTAATAGGAAGACTCCAAGAACCTTCACAAAGAAAACGGGTTGCCCTTTTAGACTCCAATTTGCTCAAAACAAGGAAAGTGGGTTATGGTTTTTGAAGACGGTGATAAGCGGTTGTCACAACCACGATCCTCCCGAGAGTTTTCATAAACATGATTTAGCTACAAGGTTAACTCCCCATGAAAGATCTTTGGTGGAAGGGATGTACGAAAGAAATATACCTCCTCGTGATATTTTTGGCAACCTCCAACATATAAACCCGGAAAATTGTTCGAATTTGAGAACAATTTACAATGCCACCGCTAAAGCGAAGAGTATCAAATGGCAAGGTAGGTCCGAGATGCAACAAAAATTGTTTGAAGCTTTGAAAGACAAATTCACTTGTTACTTCGAGGAGGACGCGGATCACAAAGTGACTCACATGTTTGTTGCTCATCCAAAATTCATAAAATTGGCACGGTGCAATCACCAAGTTCTATTTAGTTGGTCAAACATCTACAAAGCAACCTTTTACCATCGGCTTTTGTTATATGACGGACGAGTCCGAGGAAAGCTATGTTTGGGCATTGGAACAATTGAAGTATATATACCATGAAGATCATTATCATAATGTCATCATTATCGACAAAGAGCAAGCCTTGATGAATGCGATCAAGAGTGTTTTTCCGGATGCTCACAACATGCTTTGCACTTTTCACGTATGGAATAGTGTACAAGTAAAGTGCAAGCCTCTTATCGCACCAACAATGAAAGAAGAGTACATCAAAGCTAAGAAACTACCGGAAGCGAAAATGAAGAAAAGGTTGGAGGAGTTGAAAAAAATTGAAGAGTTCAACAAAGATGAATGGGCAAAGCTCTCGGTACAATGAGATCACTTGGTTTGGGCACTCACAATCAAGGAATATGAGGAGAAGGCAAGGGAGATGTTGAGCTATTGAGGTCGTATCCCCGAAGTTGAAAGGTACTTGGAGGAGGAATGGTTTGTCCCTCACAAGCATCGGTTTGTCGCGGCTTTCACCAATCAACACAAGCACTACAAGAACCAAGCAACAAGTTCCGTGGAGTCCTCTCACGGCCGGTTCAAAACCAATCTTTTAAATGGTGATGGTGGATTTGTTAAGGTTTACAATGCCATGAAAAGGTATTTTAAAGCTAATCTAGATACGATTAAGGGAGCTTTTGAATCGAATCGATTGCATATGCACACCAAATACCTTAACGAACCTTGTCTCGAAGGGATCACCCAATTTGTGTCACATTGGGCTATCGAGAAAGTCATGAACGAACGACATAAATTTATTAATGGTGAATACGACCCCAATGTGTGTATTTATCCAAACATGTCCTCCATGGGACTCCCATGTTGCCATAGATAAGGGGATTCCAACAGAAGGGAATGTGAAGGGCAAAGACAAGGGGATTCCAACACAAGGGAATGCGAAGGGAAAAGATGTGAATGGCAAAGGCAAGGGTTTGGCAACATCCTCCGAAAAAACAATAGTAAGGCTACCAATCAAAGTTTTGAAGAAGAATCGCACCCCGGTAGTGAAGAAGAGAAGCACCCCGGTAGCTAAGGAGGAAAGCACCCCGGATGTGGTTGTTGAAGAGCTTGACAATAGGAGGGTTTTTAAGCATGGAAAGGAGGTACGTCGCGAACCTCGTGGAATGTATAGAACCCCTATGGATGAACTTGGTAACATCCATAGGCCTCACCACATGATTTATTATTAGTGGATGGAGCAACTCCCCTCTATAATTCATGACTACATAATCTCCATGGAAGATGTAGAGGGCGATGGAAATTGTGGTTACCATGTTACATCGGAACAACTAGGACCCTTTTCCGGGGTGAACCAACCCACCTATGTTAGGATGATGTTGCATGCAAGATTAAATAGCGAGCCGGATGTTTACTACTATTTGTTGTCGGGTCCCGGGGATGACAATGATAGACTAGAGGCGATGAATATGACACTCATTGGGTAAGGTGATCTTATGTCAAGTGGAAATTGGATGGCATTTCCGGAATGCGGACACTTAATTGCCGATGAATTCAAATGCGTTGTTCACTACTTCTCCCGTGGTGGTAACAACACGTACACTCCCCACTATCCGGGGTATAGTCAAGAACATGGAGATCTTGGCAAGCCTAGACGTCTTGTGATTGCACAAATTGGAGGCAATCATTTCATAGGGCTTAAGTTAGAAGTTGGTTGTCCATTACCACTGTTGTCCCCATCAACTTTGCACAAAGAGATAGCTAAGGAATGGTGTGGACAATACGAGACGGAAATGAACACTTGGGATGCTTTGTTATCGTCGCAACGAGCCCAACAACCCCAACAACCGTGTAGAGATTTGACCGGTGAAGAAGATGAAGAAGAAGCTTAAAGATGTTGGTGAATATGTCAATATTCTAAGGAATGTCAATCTTTCTGTTGGAGATAGATGTTTTTTGTTGTTCTTTTTGTTGAATCATGATGAATGTATTTTGGATTATGGAAATATTTTGGCAAAACATTGATGTTTTCAAGTTTTGTTTTATGAAATTCAATACTTACGACTGTCATTGTCTAGCCGTATGTTCTTTTACGGCTTCTTCCTAGTGTTCCATGGAAGATGTAACTTAACTTAGGGTTGATACAAGGGTAACTTCAGTAGCCGTAACTACTCATGTCCGACCAAATTTTTTTTTTATGTTTTTTCTGCAAATAACATAAGTAGGATTAGTTTATGACCAATGAAAACTACGATGAAATAATTATGATGAATTTATAGTGTGCATACCCCAATTTTGGCCATTTTACTCAACAACTCCAAGGATTTCTTCCCCTTCCCTTCAGCGGCCTTATTGAGTTTGGCTTTCTCTTGTTCGATCCATCGGATTGCTTCCGGATCGTGGTTGATCACATAAGGATGACCCCAAGAGTGGAACCATGGCAAATAATCTGGTGTGGTATCTTTTGTGCCCAATCCAGGAATCAACTCGCCTCTAGGGATTTTGTATTGTGGTTCATGACGATTGTTCCATACAGTCGTTGATGGAGTTGGAGAATAGGCCATTTTGATGTAGTTGTTGTCAATTTTAGTACCATCCTCTTGCAATTTGAAGTTCTCATGATGAACAACAGTCTGAACAAAACTAATTTGACGGAGACACGCCTAGGATTAGTCATCACAAACCCATGAGGATGATAGATAGGAACGTTGTAGTTAACAAGTGGTGAAAGATCACGATTGTCTTCCCCCATCTCCGGGTCTATACGCATGTAAGGATCAAACACCACTTGGGATGCATCTAAGGCGTCTAACTATTCCCTAAACCACTCTATCTTCTGATGCTTCTTTCTTACTTGGTTTTGTTCGAAGGGATACTTCATACCAGTCGGGCGATCGTCATTTGGATCATCATCCTCATCATCCTCATCGTCCTCATCATCCTCATCATCCTCATCAACCTCAGGAATCTTGTCCTTCTTCCAGTGTCGGTTCTTTGGTGGTCGTATCTTAAGTGTTGGAAAATGGTCATAAAACCATGACTGAAATTGAAAACATAACGTTGGGTTACAAATCAAATGAAAATGAACATAACATATTACGATAAAATGAAGATGGGAAATCAAAAATTACCTGTAAAATACCAACATTTCCAGTAATGTTGCTAGCACCCGCCCTCGAGGCCTTTCTAAGACTGTCTAAGAGGAAGGCAAGGGTTGCCGAACCCCACGAATAGTTGTGGGTGCCCTTAATGGTCCTCAACAACTGAAGGTAGCCAATATTCACCCGGTTTCCACTCTGGTCGGGGAAGAAAATGGTACGAAGTTGGTACAACAAGAAAGCTATGGCCACCTGGTTAGCCCTATCATCAGATTGTTCCGAAGAGGCTGTACCTCCAAACTCAAGCTTCAACCTATCAAGCCTTACCTTTCGAACCAAGTCTTTTCTTCCGGTTTTTCTTAGGTCTTCCTTAGTCTGTGTTGATGCAATATTGAATTCCTCATCACATTTGGCTTGGTTCCACCCAAGAGTTTCGAAACATAGATTATACAATAATGGCCAAGCCATCCTTTCACTGTACCCTTCGTGAACCGCTTTTCCTTCAATTTCGAGGCCGACAATGGACTTCATATCGTCCAAGAGGAGAGTCATCTCGCCGAAGCCAAAATGCAAGGTGCCGGTTTCAGGATAGTATCTCTCTCTCAAAGCAGCAGTCACAACACTGTCATGGACAACCTGGGAATTCTGAATGCCAGGCCACAATGCTGAAGACTTAACCAGTTTCTGAACCTTTTCGCATTCTTCAGTAATGCGCCAAATCGCGCCCTTTTGATGCTTCAAATATATAACTGCATTTTTATGATCCTAAATACAAAACGTTTCAATTTTAGATTTTGAAAGTAAGAGTATAGTAAAAACAATTATAAGTGGGATAAGTATTGATTCATACCTCTTGTTCACAAACTTTTGCAGCCCATGAATGCTCGTAACCAATTAACACACTTGGATCCTCCGCCTCACCCAACGTCTTAAGTCGTCCTTTTGTGGCAAAAATCCGTCCTTTGGAATATTTTGGTGTCTAGGTCCAGCTTTCTTAGGTTTCGTCCTTTCTTTTGTTTGTGGTGGCTGTTGAGACGAGCTTGTTTGTGCTGGCTGTTGAGACGAGCTTGCTTGTGTCAATAACAGATTTGGCTGTGGTTCCTCAGAAACTACAACAGTATCAATTGGAGCAACATCCTCCAATATTTGTTCACCGCTCCCACTTCCTCCCTCACCTACCAAGCCTACCCTTGCACCTCAATTGCCGGCGTGCAAATTAACACCCCCACGAGCTGGGGGGGAAGTGACAGGGGTTAGGTCATTAGCTCCCCTTTTCTTCCTCCTGAGGTAAACCTGAGGTGAACAAGGACTGTTTGGAACAATAGAACCAACGAAAGCAATTACTTATGGCTACAAAAGGATTGAAGCAGGCAAACATAACTAACCTACGGCTACTGATGTGGATATCGTAAGAAGACGTAAGTAACTTACGTCTGCACGTTATAAGGCATTAGCAGCCGTAACTAGTTGTCATTCAGAATCCAAAAGTTACAGGAGTACCTACGGCTGCTAAGGCAAAAATGTTTGGCGACGTAACTATACTTACGTATGCCAATATATACCTACGGCTGCTAACCCTGCGATACAACTCTGGTTTCACTTAAGGAACTTACGGCTACAACCGTGAAAACCTACGTAGCCGTAACTAACACTGTAACCGCTATTTTTCTCTAGATTCAGTTTTAATAATTAATATAAGCAATAAAAATTGAAATTGGAGAGATGGGTTTTCAATTCTTACCTCTGGGAAACCATTTCTGGGTTGGATTAAAATTGTTGAGGCGGTTGTAGTGGAGGTGGTAATAGTGGCGGTGGGTTTTCGGAGAAAACCGCTCTTGGTCGAGTGGGTTGTTCTTCCCCCTCCTTTGGTTTTGATTTCTTCGTCATGCTTTTATAGAATTTAATCGCCGATGAAAGTATTCGTAATCCCAAATTAAGCAAGACGAGGAAATAAAAGAGAAGAAGACAAAGAAATAAAGGAGACGCGTAGAAGAAGAAGAAGAAGAAGAGAAACATTTCAAGCCCCTTTGCGTTTTATTAAGGGTTATATTGCACATGTGTGTGTTCCGCACATGTGGCCAATTGGGGTCCAAATAGAGAGCATGTGTTGTTTCTGCGGGTGTAAATAGTAAATACAACATAACTACTAATTTCTTTCAAAATATAGATAATTATAACTACTAATATTCAACCATTAAAACACATAATTGGTTCACCCATAGATGTTTAAGTTTACACATAACATAAAAGAAGAAGAACCGTACTCAACACATAATCAAAATCAACTAACATTTCCAGTTCCAAACCACGTTCGGCTGCGGATTAGTTCAAAGCTCGGTCCGCCATTGGCCTCGACAAGTGGACGAAGACGTTCTACAACAACACAAATTCTATGGCGACAAGGAACGTCGTCCACCTCACCAACTCTCTTGCGTCGAAGATTACGAACTGGTCGTGCATTAAAGTCATAAGTGCAAGGGATATAGCTGGGACCAGGATCATTATCATCGCCCAATAGTGGTAGAATATTGAGACCTGGTGATATTATGGCAGGTAGATACTCCCTTTCTGCACCTTGTTGTGGAAGTTCCTCAATAACTTGGCTAGTTTCATTTGGTTCAATCCCAACACTTGATTCTGGAATGTCTTGTTGCGTTGATTCAGTGGGTGCAATCAAGGGACTTGTTTCTGGTTATCTGATGCACAAAATATAAGAGACAGAGGGGAGAAATTGGTTGTCAGTGTAACTTACGTATAAGAAGTCAAACACTTTAGTAGCCGTACGTATACTTACGGCTACTAACTTCTACTTACGGCCTGTAACCTTGCGACAAAAAAATTTTGATTCAAAAAGGACTTACCGCCACTAAGTAAATTCGGTGTTAGCCATAAGTAAGTTACGGCCTCTAATGCAAACTTACGGCTTGGATCTGAAGCTTTAATGGCAAACTAACTTACGGCTAGCTGTTCTTCAGATGGCAGCCATAAGTACTTCTGATTCACGGATTTTGATTATGATGGAGTGAATCTTACCTAGTTTTCAATATAAACGAAGGGATTTAGATGCTTACCTTAGGTGCTCCATTGTTCCAGCATTGTTAGTTGCTTCCATGGTCAAAAAAATCGAAAATCAAAAAAAGAAGCGGTGGAGAATGGGGAAGGGGAAGTAAGAGAGGAGAGTAGAGGGATATTATGATGTTTTGATTTTTAATGTTTGGTTGTTTTTTTTTTATAAGTAAGTATTTTTGTTATAATTAGGGTGAGGTATAATTAGGTGGGATATTAAGATTAATCAAAAAGGATAACTTAGACACTTCACGAAGTTTAGACACCCCTTAAAAAGTTGGGTGGATATTTGAAGTAAAAGTCGAGGGGCTTCAATTTCTTGAAGCCCCAGAATCAGCGCTCTTTAACATTTCATCATTGACAACCTTCAGACATATACAACAAATCTTGCTTCTTTCAATCAATGGCTTCCCTGAAACTCTGTCGCCCTACTTGTTTTTCAAGTTTTCGGCGCAAGCAGCACCCGGTGAAGTCTTCAGAGAGTATACTGGAGCAGAGTTTAATAATGTCAAGTTCACAGATGTACCAATTCACCCTGATGTTGAATTTCATTTCATCCTTTCTTTTGCTATCGATTGCACCACATCATCTTCTGCCTCCCCTACTAATGGAAACTTCAATGTTTCCTGGGACTCTGACAACCTCAGTCCCTCTCAAGTCTCTTCCATTAAGAACAAACACTCAAATGTTAAAGTAGCAGTGAGTTTAGGAGGGGATAGTGTCGGTGATGGTTCTGCATATTTCAACCCTTCTTCAGTTGAATCATGGGTTCAAAATGCTGTTTATTTTCGCTATGAAAAGTGATCACAGGCAATGTTAGCCGGTCGACGCTAAGTTTGTTCGTGCTAAGAGTTTCTTATCTTTCTACTTGGTACATCTAATCTTGTATTGTGCTTTCTGTGACTACGCGTTATATATGCTACTCTACTTACTTGTGAATCCTGCACAGACAAGCATCCAAGTAAACACCATCTCAACAACAAAAATATCCTAATAAACTTCTAGCAAAACAACACCTGATTCAAGAACTCGCATCAAGATCCGAGTATTCAGACAACAACTCTGGTTTTTCTCAAGGACAGCATTCGTCAAATAACCCTGTGAATAGAGTTGCAGCATTGCTTTGCGAACCTCATGGGGTCTGAGAAATATTGTCTGGACAAAATTTCAAAAGATTAGCAAGAGATGTGTCATGCGCTATGCATAATTAACACTACTATACAGTCAGACAAACTAAAAATGAGGAATCCTTAATCTCCAGATGAAAAGCATGCTTGGGCATCGAAATCACATCCAGAAAACATGCACATTATGTCCTCTTGGACGGCAAAGCGAGGGACTCCCTGTATTAATTAACACCTGACATAAGAAACATACACTGGATTCCGTTCCAGATTTCATGCTGGCTTACCGATCATATGGTCAGGGCCGTCTTATAAACTAGCCGTCTAGGCGGTGGCCTAGGGCCCCAAAATGTTAAGGCCCAAAAATTGTAATATTATTTTCTACAAAACAGCATTTAGAGAGATTCCACCACTGAATCATATGGTTGCAAATTAAGGTCATCACCTTCTTGCTAGTTTACACAGCACCAGCTACGGTGCAGTGGTCCGTAGCACACCTTCTTGCTAGTTTGACAAATATTAATGATGTATTTATATATGTAAAAAATTATTAGGATCTATTGTCTTCCATTTATTTTCTATTTTTCTTTTGATAGAAAGGATCTTGCACTTCGCATGAAGCATTTTACTACCCTTTTTATACAGGTGGTTGTTATCGTCGGCCGTATTGGTAAAATTTACAAACAAAAAGAAAGTAGAAAATAATTGAAAATTTTGGATGGCCTTCGGCCGCGGCTCCATTAATGCTTTCACAAAAATAAAATGAAATTCTAGAACCAGTTTTTATGTCAAACTGCTAAATTTCTTCATAGATACTAGTGGTTGCTATCCAAATGTGTCTATTCCATATATATAGAAAAAGGCCCCACATTCTAAGTTCGCCTAGAGCATCCCGAGACTGTAAGACGGCCCTGCATATGGTCGGCCAGCAGCAGCCGCAGCCAGCCATGGCCGCCAGGGATGAAACACTCATTTGACCTTCTTGTTCACGTCCAAAATGTGGACCAATAGCAAAGTCCAGGAAGTGTAGCTGTCCAACACGGACTCGTGTGATCGTGTTAACACCCACGTCTAGGTCTAAAGCTGGCCGAGCCCGAGGGCCTATACAAAGTGTTATTTTTCTGAGTTCTCTCGATCAAGTTCATCTTGAAGACTTGAACTTTGTACAACACGAATTCACTGAGCGACACGAATTCGTATTCTGGAGCATCGGGACCTGCAGGAACAGTCCAGGGGTTGAACGTGATGATATTTCGAGAGAATGTTAATGATTATTGCATCACATCACTGGTCATGTTATTAGTGCAAGTAGATAAGCATTATACCTGATGACCTCAGAGCTAATCTGGTTCATGATCGACGAACAGGAACAAAAACTCTTGATTGATGAATCTGCACCGAAGAATGGGAGTCAAAAAGTGTTCACAAAAAAGAAAAAGACATGAGGTGATAGATATGGCCATATGGGTATGGGAAACATAAGTGGACAAGAAAAAAAAGAAGAAAAAAAAAAATCAAACTTCTATTAGTCATTGCCATAAAGAACGTAATCAAAGTAAATCAAATTTGCTGTGATTTAAATAAATTGAGCGTAGTCAAAGGCGTCGCCTAGGCGACAAAGTGGCATCATTTTTCACCTTTGCGCCACGCGGTGGAAAAATAGATGTCACTTTCAAAAGAGGCGCCCTGGCGACGCCTTTCTGGGAGCCCCAGACCAGGGCGCCAGTTTTCTGGGCGCCCAAAGTGGTATCTTTCCAAAAATATAAACAAAATCTTTTTTTATGAAATCCTTTTCATATCTTTTCCAATAAGTAGTATCAATCAAGTATAGTAGTACTAGATGACCGCTGACACGGTGGACGGGCCGCCCGCCCGAAGAAGTCGACAAAACGTCAAAACCGACAAAGATGAGCCTTGGGCTTCTACGTGGTATGGAGCTAGATTCTTTTAGCTTTTGAGACTCAGCCAGCTGAATGAGCCTTGGGCTTTTACGGGGTATGGAGCTAGAAGCATCCATATGCTAAATCAACTTTGACATTACTGTGTATGCTTCGGTTACCTGCAATCACAGAGGATATATGATTGTCATGTAACGTGTAAAGAGAGTCACACTAATATATCATATGAATTTATACTACTTCACTAACCTATTTACTAACAAAAGGAATATGCAAATATCAACAGCAGGTGTGGCAATTCAACCTTGTACATCAGCAGCAATTTGAATCAAAATATAGTTACGTGAAACAACTTATTGGAAACTGTGGCTGGCAACTTGTCAATGTAACACTATAACTTTTCTAATTCGGATTTCTCTTGTTAATTTATCTGACTGTCATCATATGTTTTATTTTGTGGCACTGACACAATAAATGCTACTACCATGTATACTGAGAAGGGTCAATTTTTCATTTCAAGCAGAGATGCATTTTCAGGTTTCGCACTCAATATATACTCTGGAAACTGCTGCTTGGCTTAGTTGACTAGCTTCCTGCCCAAATTTGACCTGTATTTGGCATGGTAGTACCGTACACATTGACACATGGTTCTTTCGCAAGTGAAGTGATGCTACAGTAACTTTCATTGGAAACAGACTCAAGATGATCAACCCAAAGAGAGATGCCCCGCAGATCAGAGAGGCTACCTCAGAAGGTTGAATGATGAATCCCAACTAAACTGGCGGAGTAACAGATCTACGCTTTGCATAACCTACAGCTACGTTTCTAAGTGTTCAGAACCTACAGCTACACTAGTAATTATAATCATGGAGGTATGATAAACTGAGGCACATAAACACCGTACACCAGAAATCGAGGAAAAGGTTACCTGCCGGACGGGTTCTGGAACATGATACTTGCAGGTGAACTTCAGAAGCTCAATTGCACTGTCAAGTGATATGCTGTGGCCAATCGATACATATATGGGCTTCAATGAATCATGAGTTGATCACAGTGCCTGCATAATAGCAGTCAAAACTATGATGTTGCACTAAATTTCAGAAATGAAGTTAAAATGCAACATCAACTTAATGTAAACTAGTTACTTACCATTCCCCATATGCGACCAGAAGATCCAGTTAAAGTGATCAGACACTACAAGAAAATGTGTCTCTTGCCACTAAATTTTACCAACTATCATAAAGTTTTGCCACTGTTTCCCTCTAGCTACTCTCTTTTGCGGCTGAAAAGTTTTTGGCCGCTACTTAGCACTACCCAGTAACACCTTGCGACCAAAATTCTCAGTTCGCGGCTGGAGCTATCTTACGAGCAATCTGTTGCGACTATATAAATAAGTTGTGACTATTTATGTCCAGCCACAGCAAACTTAGCAAGTGATTTTATTTCAGCAGCTACTGTTCTCTACCTACTATTTTCTTGCGACTGAAAATGTGAGTTATGAGCAGGGAATCTAGATTAATCTCCTCACCTTGACAGTCTCTAGTCAATCTAAGAATTAACTCCTGGATTATCCTCTCTTGGTGCCTCAAGAACCCATTGAAGAAACACATACATATATACACTCGTGTACTACTTAGGAACGCATGCCGACAAACGAATTGTAGCTATTCATAAAACAAAGCCAATGAATATATCGATTCATCCATCCAAACAACACTGGCCTTTTGTGTGAGAAGGGGGGAGAAACCTTGTGGAATTTCTCCTCATTACATTCTGATTTCAGACTCAAGGCCGAATCAATAGAAATGTTTGAGCTACCAGTGTTCACAAGTCCTAAAAACACTAATGTCTAGAGAAATAAACCCAATCAAACCCAATCACTTGACTACCAACATCCTAATAATCAAATACAACTCATGATACACAAGAATAGCTTGATTCAAGAAATTACTAATAAAGCTATGAGAAGATAAATTCTTGAATAACTGATTATAAGTTTCACTGTAAATGAATGAACTTATTTATTGCAAATCGATGAAGTACTGTAAATGAAAAGATAAAATACTCGACAAAGAATCCTTCAAATCTCAAGCAATCTTCAAAGTCAAAATTTGTTTCCCAAAACAATCTGTACCGAACATAACTTACGACTGCCTAGCATTTTGTTTCTATCATTTTCTTGCTTGCATTCACAACATGAACATACTGTAATCAGTGTGAAACAGTTTTACATCTTCCGGCAATCTCCAACTATCAATGAAAACACGAGCCCTACTTGGTGAACAGATTACAGACACTACAGATACAAAAGTTTTCACACAGCAGACTCATCCTACTTGAACTATCAAGTCTAAATTATTTACGCTGGCAATGTGGGGGTTCACATAAAAACAATGTCAGAGACTAACCCGAATCAAACCCATGAATACGCAGTCAATTGGCATCGACTACTCACAATGAGGTCACATATTGAGCATTACGCAATGAATACAAATACAAGCAGCCTTGCGACATCTCATAAAAGAACTTAAGTAACAGTCTAAAACACAATTGCTTGCTCAAAAGAAAGTGAGCAATAAGTTGTTACTTTTACAAATGATGCTTTGTTTGTTGGCAACCAACAAAAATGAATTGCATACTCTTGTGCTCAGCAGTATCAAATTGATTATGAGATAAGGAAAATCACAATAGGCTAACACATTCAGGACATTTGAAATGATTTCATCAAAGGTAACTGAATGAACAACAAAACTTACATCTGTCAAGGGTGTGACCTGAAGACTTTGAATAGAATACATATGGACTTAGAGAAATACATGTTCTATTAGATCCAGAGCAAAACCAAACTTCCTCAAACAGATCAAATTGGAAAATTTGAAGAAAACTCTTAAAAGCCAAGGAATCTAATTTTACCCCCAGAGAATTATAGAATTTTATTCATTCAGAAAATGTAACAAACACATAACCTACAAAGAAAGTTTAGAATAGATAAACAATGGAGTAGATCAAACCAGGGTCAAATTTTTACAAACCCGTTATACAAAATGGAATTTGATAATATTAAACAGCTAGTAACGAAATTGAGTAACTGTGCGTTACAGTCCTAATGAGTAGCAAATCAAGATTAATTTTAAATTTATTATCAAAAGGGCAAACACTTGAAATTGAGTAACCAACGTATAAATCAGTCGACTTACCAATCAATTGATCGTCAAATGGAGAATTGGGAAACCCAACTGTGCTCTAATGCTTAGAACACGATTCAAGTTGTTTTTTGTTGATTTGTAGAGTTTGAATCACATAAATTGGAATTTGATTCGGGAAGAATTAGGGCATCAAGGTTGCAGCAAAGAATTTGAATAAGTTTGGGAAGAATTAGGGCATGAAAGTTTAAGAAAAGAATTGACTTCTGCCGTTAATGGCGATGGTGGTGAGCTGATGTATGTCAGTGGGATGATGAAGAAGAAGAAGAAGAAGAAGAAGAAGAAGAAGAAATGGAGGACGAAAAAGAGAGAAATCGAGAAAAAAAAGTTTAAACTTTGGGAGAAGGTCGGATTCGAACTCCGAACCTCCGAGTCTTTTTTAGATGTTTTGACAAAAATACCCTCAACAATTTAATTTATGACCCGGTTTTTCTGATTTTTGGTTTTCCACATCTATCCTCCATATTTTGGTATATCTACGAAACTGTCTAAACGAAAAAAACAAAAAAAAAACAAGGAGGGGTAACTTAGTAATATCAGGTGGACACCAAAAACACCAAATCCAATCTTTTTGTGCTAAATTGAAAAAAAAGTCACTATTCATTTGACACAAAGTCACCATATATAGGGTCCTCCCTCGCTTCGCTCGGTCGGCCCAATTAGTTAACACTCTATCCTGTCATAACTATTTTTGCATATATATATATAAAACCATATATAGATTCAGTTCATTTACTTCTCTATTATACCTAGATCAAAGCAATCTTAATAATAATATAATTACCATTTATATCCCTAATAGTATGGAATTTTATTAATTTGATATTCTTATAATATTTCCCCCTTCCTCCACACTCACAGAGTCAAAGAAAGACGGCAACAAGTCAACAATTATGTCCTGCTCCTTTTATCCAACTAAAAGGATTTCCAAAGCTTCAAAGAAGGAAAAAAAAAAAAAGGTACAGAAATGATAACTAAAACCATCATTCAAGATGGAGTCTGTGACAGAGTCAGTCAAGCAACACAATAGGTCCAATGCTCATCTTCCTCACCAACAACAGCAACATTGTAATCCTCGTCTGGATAGTAATCGCCATAGTAGTCGCTACCGCCATTGTCATTATTATTCTTCTCATAGAATGAAGCAGCAGTTGCAGTATTGGCAAGATATGGCATGTTATGGAAGGAGCGAGCAAGGCCGCTCACCAATGTGTCACGGGCAAGCTCATCGTCATCGCTGTCTACCCCATGAACACACTCCTCTACACGGTGCTTGAGTGTCTCAAACATCATCTCTGGCTCGTGCTGCATCACTCGTAGGACTTCGCCGCAAGACAACCCCGGCGCTGCTCGCGTCACTGCGAAGCTGTGCGGTCCATCGCTCTGCGATACACGTACCACACTTGGGCCACCGAACAGGTTGTGTAATCCCCCGAGAGCCTCCTGGTAAGCTCCGCCTAAAAACATCCCCAAATAATAACCAGCACCACCGCCACTACCTAAGATCCCTGCTTCGCCGACCAATTCATGAAGAGGTAAACTAGTTTCTCCTCCAATGAATCTATCAACCTTCCCATCACTGTCACAAGTAAGATCAGATAAAACCCCCTTGACAACAGGCTTTTCATCAAGCCTTTGAATCGGAACAATTGGAAACTGCTGTCCAATTCCCCAGAAATCTGGGACAGAAGTGAATACAGAGAGGTTCACATGATATGTGCGAACAGGATCAGAAGTACCAATTGCCTTCGAAACCAACTCTGATATATTATCAATAGAAGCAAGATATTCAAGGCTTAAAGATCCTTCTTTGAATTGATCAACACACCTTTGTTTCAGCTGATCAGCATAGACCAGACAAGTCTCAAAATCTCCACGGGCTGCAGCTGCAGTCAAATTGCGGTAATCTGACAAAGATTCATCAGTTAGCCCATCGGCTAAGTAATCCAATCCAAGACCAAGAGAATCCATTGTTGGAGCAACAGGTGCACTTGCAGACACAGCTTCAAAGATAAGAACAGAATGATGAGAAACAAGGGCTCTCCCACTTTCACTACAGATCACTGGATGCTTCACAAATTTCCGATCACAGGCATTTTGAATTGATTGAACGACAGCAGATGCATACTCTTCTAATCCATAACCAACTGAATTATCTGAATCAGGAGATTGTGATCCATCATAATCGATACCCAGACCACCACCAACATCAATAACACGCATATCAGCACCGAGACGAACCAACTCGCAGTAAATCTGTGTAGCTTCCCCAACACCATCGGCTAACAATGAGGTCGTAGGAATCTGAGATCCTATGTGAAAATGCAAGAGCTGAAGACAATCAAGCATTCCAGTCTGTTCAAGTTTCTTGGCAACACGGAGAATCTGCATAGTATTCAATCCAAATTTTCCCTTTTCCCCTGAAGTTGCTCCAAAATGACCAGCATGCTTGGTTCTGAGCTTGGCTCTCATGCCAATAACAGGACGCACAGCGAGCTTTTTGCTCATCTCAATCACCAAATCAAGCTCTTCTTCTTGCTCAAGAACAATTACAGTATTCAAAGCAAGTTTACGAGCAGCCAAAGCAAGTGAGATATATTCCGCATCCTTGTAACCATTACAGATCAATAAAGCTTCAGGATTTCCTTTGCATAGACAAGTCATAGCCAATAGAAGCTCAGGTTTCGACCCAGCTTCAAGACCAAACCTATAAGGTGTTCCGAATTCAACAATATCTTCAACCATGTACCTATCTTGGTTACATTTCACTGGATAAACACCCTGGTAATGAGAACCATAGCTCTGGGACTGAATCGCAGAATCGAAAGCAGATTGAAGTGATTCGAGACGATTCTTAAGAATATCAGGAAGTCGAACAATTAAAGGAAGCGGCAAACCTAATCCACCAAGGGATTTCGGTTCCGAGACTTTCTTAACAACTTTCATCAAATCAATTTCTTGATGAGGTAAAGTTTCTAATCCATGGGGACTAACACTGATACTACCAGATGAGTTAACAGAGAAATACGGAGCTCCCCAGCCGTTGATTTTGTATAGAGAAGCTGAGTGGGATGGAGACCAAGGACAAGGTAGCGACGACACCGCAGTGGTGGTGTTTGTTAACGGTAAAAGTGGTCCGTCGGGAAATGTTCCCGGCAGCACCACCGGAAGAGAGCTCTCCCCGGCGACTGTAGCGTAACCAGGAGGAGGAAAGATAGCAGCATCTACGCAACATGCTAGGGCAGGCATCTCTTCCCAAAAATTAAAAGTAAATGAAGAAAAACGAAAAAATCAAAGGGTTTGATTCAGTGGTTGTAATGAAAGGGGGCTTTAAAACCCGCCGAGGCCTAAGCCCCGGCTACCCCCCTCAAAAGAAGCAGAAGAAGACGAAGAACCTGGAGTTAGACCCTAACTTAACTTTACAGAACTCAGTATAACCCACAACTAACGTTCAGAAGAATCTGGAAAAAAAAATGAGAAAACCGATGAACGGAACCTGATTTGCCCGTCAAACCTTTGTTTTTCTTGATTTCTTTTTTTTTTTTCTTGATTGAAAAATCAAATCTTTTGCCGAAAACCTTATACTAGAACAGAGAAGAAGATTTTCGATACAGAATGAAAATAAAAACAGATCTAGAATTTATAACGATGGGAATTCAGAATTTTATAAGGAAACTTGATTTAATCCTAGGAAATCGAATAGAAAAAGAGTTACCTGAAAATCTGGCGGAGAGAACGGTGGAATAATTGACGACCAGAAGAATAGAAGAGATTGAAAAGCAAAACTAAACAGATTAGAGGCAGATGAAGAAAAACTTGGGTTTCTGTTTTGTATTCCTCTCTTCGATGTTCAAGTTTTTATCGGTAAAATAAATGTGTATGGGAAACGAAGACTCTTTATATAGGAGGATTCAGATTCAGACAGATACTGAAATTTCTGGTAAGAAATTAATTGAATAGTATATCTCTGCATTCTCGTGATTAGTTTAACAATTTCTCGTGAGATGACTAATCCGCGTCTAGTAGCCGCGTGGCCATACATAAATGGGACCTTGTTGTTTTGCTTTCTCGATGTGCATACAACTGTTCAATTGGTCAGTCAAATAAGTTAGGCTCTTATCTATCGGTAATTCTATAATGACCGTGGGAAATCTTCTGGGAAATCCTTTGGAAAATCCCGGGAGGGGATCTAACGGTTTTTGAGAGATTAGATTAGGTGTGTGGGCCCCACCAATTAGGATTAGTAGGGGGCCACTATTAATGTGAG
This sequence comes from Papaver nudicaule, assembly GCA_023529015.1. Classification (NCBI taxonomy): domain Eukaryota; kingdom Viridiplantae; phylum Streptophyta; class Magnoliopsida; order Ranunculales; family Papaveraceae; genus Papaver; species Papaver nudicaule. The sequence continues at coordinate 22,789 of JAJJMA010155575.1, read as the reverse complement.
AATTTTTTGAGAGATTCTCTCCCTGGTACATATATTATTAGCGGTGACTGAAGACCGTCGTTTATTCCCTCCTCTCTCTCCTCTTCCTTCACACACGCTGCGAATCCGCGGTTCCCCTTCCAGAACTGGGAGGAAAGCGATATAGTTTATCTCGTTCAAATAGTGAAAGCGATATATTTTCTATCGGTTCCCCTTCCAGAACTGGGAGGAAAGCGATATAGTTTATCTCGTTCAAATAGTGAAAGCGATATATTTTCTATCGCTCAAATTTTACTTTTTAATTTTAATTAAAAAATTATAAAACTTAAGTTTGGGGACACACATGTCGGTTATATAGCGAGGTAATCTTTATCGCATTTTAACTTTTTAGAATTTAAAAATAATAAAACAAAATTTGTGGGTCCCTTTGTTTATTAAAAAATAATAAACTTAACTAAAAAATTAATAAAATAGATTTTGTGGGCCCGTTTTTTTTAACAAATCATAAATAAATATTTGGGCGATATAAACTATATCGCTTTAGTATTTTACTCCATAGTATAACAGGCGGGTGGGGGAGGCACTGTGAAGCTACTGTTTACTTTAATTTTTCCCCCTCCATAGATAACAGCCTTAGTGGGTTAGTCTTACACTATGTTCGGTAGCATCTGAGTCGGCGTCTGGATCCGAGTCGACCTCTGACTCGGCCCAACTCATATGTCGGACCGTTTGCTTGTAAATTTTGTTAACATCTGACTCAACGTCTGAGTCGTTGCGAACCTCTGACTCGGCTCTATTTCACTCAGGTAGGGAAATGCCACTGACTCGGTGGTACAAACCTTTGAGTCGCATAAAATGTCTAAACTGCCCCTTATCTAATAACCTTATACTCGTTTTCTTTCGAGTTTTCATTCTGTCTCTTCTTGTTTTCGATAGGGAAAAAATGGGAGATCAAGAAATCATGCCGATATCATTTATCTCGATTAATTTTCATTACTAAAAACTGACCAACTCGATCTCCTAGATCAACTAATCTTCTCCATCTCTTTCAAGTAAAACACTTCATATTAAAATATTAGAGGTGATTTTGAGGAGTTAGGGTTCATCAACAAGAGATGAGTCATATCTGACTAAAAAAACAAACACATTTTTGAGTCAGGTCTGACTCACCCAGATCTTTATTGGGTCAGATAATTTCTGTCAGACCCAGATGATGCGTGTCGAATCCGCACAAATATACTTAAGTTCTAAACCTTCACAATATATGATAAAATAATATAGAGGTAAGAACAAGTTCGTCCACGAAGAGGTAATGGTTTGTTATTTCAATATATGAATCCTAAAGTAACCAAAGGGGGGGATGTTTGTTGTTTTATATTAAAAAGCAAAATAAAATAAAAGCAAGTAAATAAGACGCAAATAATAATATGAAGTAATCAAGAGAGAGGAATATTGGTTAAGGGTTCATCTTTAATTGCTTAACATGCATATGAATAATATATGGAGTTTCAACTAGTTCTATCATCATCAAAAGCCCTAGAATACATCATCACGAAAATATTCCGGAATTTCCTAATGTCATCACACACCATAACGATGAATGTGTGAATACTACGTAGAGAATAACTCGACACCATGAGTAATCGAGTTCAACTCTCTAAGAGCACTAAGTTTTGTGAAATAGGCTAATCAATGCAATGAACCACCATGAATGGCTCATTCAACAAAGGTTGTATCCTACATATGACTCTCGAAGCTATCACCACCTCAATAATCATATCGTGCTACTTATGAATAGGTTCTTCAACTATTTCGTATCTCCAAACCTAATTCTAGCAATAGGTATAAACATAATCTAACTCAATTGGCCACTTGAATCAAAAGACATTCAACCTTAGTGTAATACATCAATCATACACTCATACGCATAGTAGAAAAAAATCGATAACGAATATGAATAAGTTTAACTCCATAATTAAGCAAATAGCATGTCTTGCAATTAAAAGACTACATCCTCAACCAATAAAAAGAATTTAGCTACTCATGTTCTTATTGAAATCCATAGAAAATAATAAGAAAATAATTAAAAGCATAAAAACCCCTTTTGTGCAAGCTCCAATCTTTCTCCCAAGGTTCCACCTCGAAAATCGTGCCCAAAACCTAGCTTTCGCCTTCCTCGGGAACTGTGCACAGCAAACCCTCAAAACTTTTCTGTCGCCTGAACAGTCTCCTGTTGCGTGATAACCTCCCGTCAAAACTCGTCTGTCCTCCTTTTATACACACCAAAAACTTCTTTTTCAAACCAATTTCCTAATCCAAACCCAACTGGTATAGCCTAAGCCCACTAACACAACCAAACCCAATCACTCGCCTAGCCCAGCTAACCATGCCAGCCCAGCACCTGCCAGAACATGTGCAAGTCGCACGCTTACGCCTTCATGCCAGTCACACGCCTACTTCCTCAGGCCACACGTGCGAAACGCTTGCTTACCATCTTCTTCTTCAGTCGCAGTTTCTCACAGAAACTCGATCTTCACTGCCAAAACAAATCAAACCCAGACAAACATTCAAAGTAGAAATTGACCAGAACCCATTTTCCTGAATCACAGTACCAACTCAACTACACCTTCTGTTCTCTTCAATTTCGCCTTTAGCTTCAAATCTTCAACCTCCAAACACACAGAACCGAGCTTCTCACCAGCAGACCAAAATCAAAGGCAATCAACCATTCTAAACACAAATTGGACATAACCCAAGTCTCAATTCTGTTACACAACCTTAGAAACACCTTCAGATCCTCTCGTTCCTTCTGCTAATCTTCAACAGCAGCTCAATCAATCCCATATGCTTCTGTGTGATGAAAATCATCTTCAAAATCACACCACTTCCTGTAAACTACTACTTCTGACGACCATCACCAGCTCTTCTTTCTCACTACACTGTGTAACAAAATCGTGAACCCCCATCACCAACACCAGAACATTTCTCAGCCTTTCCTGTTGTCTAAATCCACAGCATCCATTCTCTTCCTGTGAACCCCAGCTGTAACGATTTCCATATCCCTGAGCTTGAATCTCTCTTGGGTATCCATCATCCTCACTCGCCATTTCTTTTCTCTGCCTCTGCCCTTTTTCCCCTCATTCTGCTCTGCTCTGCTGTTTCAGACAACCAGATCTGAAAATAAAGTCTTCGCCTACTGTTTTAATAAAGATCAGGGTCACCCCTTAGCGGCCGGTTGAGGTTGGGAGTAACCCGGTTACCCAGCTGCACCATTTGGTGCCCCTGTAATCCTTTGAATTCGTGGCAGCCCTGAGTAAACTGCTTTGGCTGCTCCAGTAATTCTCTTTGGCTGCCTTCAGGAACTGTGGATGCCCCTTAGTGATTCTCTTGCGACACCTTTGTAGTCTTGCTCTTCTCTTGTACGTGACTCGACCAACCTAGAGTCGCCAACTTGTAAATAGAGTTGTTTCCTGCTTCATTTTATTGAATATAATTCCAAAATACTTGTAAAATAGAAAACAAGTAAAACACACAATGTATGAGGCTCAAGTCGACTAAAGTGCATGATTAAGGTACTCTTGAATAGATATTTTGACAACCTATCACCAGACCTGTCAGATCTATTTTTTTTTTTACCAAACATAGTGTTAGTCGAGTCCTTTAGCTGTAAGTCTTATTGTTCGGTTGTGTTTTGATTTATTCTTCCGGTCACGATACCAGTAACACCACTAGGATAGTCGTGGTTGTTCTGATCCTATTTTCTAGCTTTTGTAAGGCTATATATAGCCATCTCTATTCTGCTTTGAATAACAAGGAAATACAATCTTCTTCTTTTACATTCTTGTCTCTTGATTTGGTATCACGAGCCAGCTAGAGCTGGTTTGTCAGAAAACAGTGTGAGATTTTTTTCAGAGTGTGAAAGATTTGTGAGTGTGAGAAGCAGCAGCTTTTCTTTGAGTGATTTGAGTGAAGAATGACGAGAGAGAGTAGTTTCGTTCAACCATCAATTCCAAAGTTTGATGGGTTTTATGATCATTGGTCCATGCTGATGGAGAATTTTCTTAGATCAAAAGAGTATTGGGGTATAATAGAAGAGGGGATCCCAATTGTTGCACCAGGAGTGAAAGCTACAGAAGCTCAACTGAAGGAGTTCAATGATGCAAAGCTGAAAGATTTGAAGGCAAAGAATTATCTGTTCCAGGCTATTGATTGAACAGTTTGGCAGACCATTCTGGAAACCGGATCAGCCAAAAGTATTTGGGATTCCATGAAAAAGAAGCATCAAGGAACTGATCGTGTCCAACGTGCACAACTGCAAGCTCTCAAAAGAGACTTTGAGGTGCTACAGATGAAGGCAGGAGATTCTGTGAATGGATATTTCTCACGTACCTTAACCATTGCCAACAAGATGAGGCAGCACAAAGGTAAGGTAAGAGATGAAGATGTTGTTGAAAAAATCTTAAGATCGATGACCCCTAATTTTGCCTATGTGGTTTGCTCAATTGAGGAGTCAAAAGATCTTAGTACTCTCTCAATAGATGAGCTACAATGTAATTTATTGGTTCATGAGCAGCGCATGACTGCCCATGTTGAGGAGGAGCAGGCCCTGAAGGTTACATATGGAGAATCTTCGAGATGAAGGGTACATGGTGGATTTCGAGGTCGAGGCAGTGGCAGACATAACTACGACAAGTTTACAATCGAATGTTTTAGCTGTCATAAACGTAGTAATTTTCAGTATGAATGTCCAAATAAACCAGAAGAAAAGACACACTATGTAGAAGCAGAAGAAGAAATGTTGTTGATGTCCTATACAGATGAAGGGAAGACAAGTCAAGATGAAGTATGTATGTGGTACCTTGACTCGGGTTGCAGCAATCACATGAGTGGCAAGAAGGAGATGTTCTCAACTCTTGATGAATGTTTCAGAGAAACAGTGAAGCTAGGCGACAACTCAAAGATGAAAGTGATGGGAAAAGGAAATGTTGTGATGATGGTGAATGGCATAACTCAAGTTGTCACTGGTGTGTTCAACCATTCAACTCTTATACCATTCAACCACATTCTAATCGTATCATCCTCATCCAGCCATTCAGTATAAAGAGGATTCAACTCCATTACTTTGATTTTTTGGAGATGTAAATTGTGGTGGACATCTATATGATCCATCAAGATACTTAAGTAATCGATAACGTTGGATGACTGGATCTAAAACATTTTTCCAAGTGATGAAATTATCCTCAGTGATTTGAGATGGACAAGATAGTTCAGTTGAGATGAAGAGAGATTAGAAAAAGAATTAGCAGTAGGATTTTCAAATTCAAACATTGAAGATGATGGGAATTCTTGAATCATAAACGAAATTCAAGAACATAAATGAATTAAAACCAGAACTGAGAAAAAAAATCAAGAAAAGATGATCAAGATTTGTGAAATTTGCAGCGAAATTGAAATAGAAAAGAGGATCGAAACTTTAGAACAAATTGTTTTTAATCTGATACCATAGTATAATCACAGATTGTGATTATTGCATGTAATGAATTGATGAAGATCAAGGTTGAATCCATTGATGTTGAACAAGAAAATACAGAGATAGAATGAACTCAAAACAGTACGGAAAAGAAGATACAGACATAACAGATAATAACGTACACACCCGGTATTAATAACAGATAAACCGGTACAAACAATACAGCTGTTTATGACAACCTGGACCAATGAAATGATAGAATACAGATTGCCAGACAGACATATCTGAGCCGTTGATAATATGAGAGATGAACGACTCACAGCTAACTACTATTATCTATACCCAAAATGGATCACTAGAGGTACCTTCTGTGGCTCTTCGAGGGTAATGCGGTTGGGCTGGGCAGGGCCATATCACAAAATAAATTGTCCATGTTATGTCCAAGACTGTTGGGTAGTATGGGTTTGGGCGGACAGGGATGGACGGGCTTGCATATACAAAATTATTATTTTTAAGTAAAAAAAAAAAGTTGAATAATTATAAACCAGATACTAAAACAACCAAGTCATTGAGCTAAATACGAGAACCGAATAATCTTTATCATTAACTAATTTAGTTAAATTGTAATCAAAATTCCTAGTATTTTTGTAAAATTGAAGCATCGTGGTGAGGTAAGTTCCCTAGATTTACTCTATATTGTTAGCAAAATTAGCAAATTTTTCTTCATATGGTTAGAGCAACTCCAATGGTGTTTGGATGTGAATCCTATGTGGAGACCTAAAAAAAAAGGATTTCATTAATGTTGAATACAAATAAATTCTAGTTCTTAAAACCATCTCCAGTGGTAGTTGGATACATATTTGTTTAAACACACTTGTCGTTTAGTTATAGAGTTTGGTTTCCAAAATAAATTAAAAATAGTAACAAAATCATGATTATTAATGAGGTGGGTTTGGAAAAGAGTTTCTAAATTCCCAAACTCTCATCCAAACTCTATTTGCCAAATCATATCCAATTTTAAGTATACAAACACCATTGGAGAGCTTTTTTGTGTGGAGAGTTTCTAAAATCTTAGGTGTCACCAGTTTTTTTCCAACCCCAAACACCATTGGAGATGCTCTTAGTTCTGTCGACACTTACAACATTTCTAAAATATAAAGGATACAAATGTGTAATCGAGAGACGAGTATACGGACGAACTAAAGAGCAGGACATTACGGATAGACTAACAAAACGGGTAAAGGGTCAAGCAATGAAATTTTAATCAATATCCTTAGCCGTCCAACTATATAAATGGCCGGACAGGGCTGACCCTCGATGGGCCATGGGCTCCCATAACAGTACAGGGCCAAGGGCTGCGGGCAGAATTTTCACCCCTAAATTCTACAATGATCAATGATCCTTATAGGCGGCCGGCCAGACCGTAATATTATAGTAAGATTTTCCTGTGAAGTTCGTTTCTTTTCTTTCCTGTAAAGTTCGTTTGTAATCATTATATTAGGTACGGAGTTTTATTGATAGAAAACAAAAAAAATAAAATTGATACATTAAGATCAAACTATATTACACACAATGTACTTAAAGTTGTAGCTTAACATTAATGTACTGTCTAGCATGATACAAACTAACCCTTATTATAACAGCAGTATATCTCCCAGTGTAATGGTTTCAAAAGGCTTTGCAAAATTTATCCTGCTCTCAGTTGACAATGCTGATAGCTCTATCGATACTTCTTGCATGGTTGGTCGAGTATATGGATCACTGCGTAAGCATGAAAATCCAACCTTAACAATGTGTAATATTTGTTTATTAACAATCTCTGTTCGTTCTCTAATGCATTTGTCCAAGATGTCTTCCAACCTTATGTTTTCCTCCACCTTAGCCGAAGACGAAGATGGAAGAACATCCCGCGAGAGTAATGTGATGACTTCAGATGGATATCTGCCCAGTAGTACTTCTAATATGATCACCCCAAAGCTATAAACATCACACTTTTTAGTCACCTCCATTGTGTATGAAAGCTCTGTAACAACATTGTTAAACAAAGAAAACAGATGTCAGGTTTATTTACAAGTTTCAGCAAAATGCATGGTACCAATAACGATAAATTATAGAAGTTGAGATTAAACCTGGGGCAACATATCCACAGGTTCCTGCAAGTGCAGTCCAATTCGACGAGTCTGGCTTCAAAATCTTTGCCATGCCAAAATTATAAACACGGGCTTCGTGTTCAGAGTCCAACATAATATTGCTACTAGATATGTCCCTGTGAACTATTGCTGGAATGCAGTCATGGTGCATGTAAGCAAGCGCATCAGCTGTTCCCTTGATGAATCTTACCCTTTTTTTCCAATCAAATACCACTGCTGTTTCCCAGTCGCACAAAACATTTTTCAAACTTCTTCTCTCCACAAACTCATAAACCAAAAATGAAATCTTCCTTTCAAGATGAGAACAGAACCCGAGAAGTTTCACAATGTTCCGATGCCGGATTTCTGACAATGCATGAACTTCCCTTTCAAATGACTTAAGATCAAATATCTCTAAATTTTCATCTGGTGAGTGAAGTTTCTTCACAGCAACAACCTGTCCTGTTAACAATTCTGCTTTGTAAACGCTCCCATATCCTCCAGTTTCAATGCAATATTTAGAATCAAAATCCTCGGTTGCTTCAATTATGTCTTCAAACACTATTTTCCCATCGTAATTCCAAACTGAAAATAAATCTCTTCTGGTATCTTGATCTGTGGGCGCGACATTTCCTGCCGATCTTTTTCGAAGGTAAAACCAAATGGCGAAAAGTATGAGTAAGAGAAACAATGAGCCAAACAGAGAATATAGAATTCTAAGCAGAACTTTTTTATGCTTATTTCTCCAAAAATTGCATGGTTTCAAACCTCTGAAGTTGCTACCACATAACCCTTTGTTGTTCTTCAATGCATCAATTGGAGCATCCTTAAAGGCCTTAATGTTTGGAATAGGACCACTCAATTTATTGTACGAAACATCGACACTGGTCAAGCTGAGCATATCTTCAAATGAAGATGGAATCGAACCGTAAAGCTTGTTGTGTGATAAATCTAATGTTTTCAGATTTTTTAGTTTTCCAAGAGCTGATGGTATCTCTCCAGTTAGCTCATTTCGACTAACGTCCAACAATATTCTGAGTGAAACCAAGCTTCCAAATTCAGAAGGAATGCTTTCATTAAATTTGTTTCTGCTCAAATTCAAAGACAGTAAATTCAAACACCATCCAAGCTGCATGGGTATCGGTCCGGTAAAATCATTGGAAGATAAATCGAGATGTTGCAAGTTAAATAACATTTCAATATCGGAGGGTAAGCCACCGGTGAGTTTGTTATTTCCCAGTTTTAACATGACCAACGAAGACAAATTCCACAACTCATTTGGAATTTCTCCCACTACATTATTAAAGCTGATATCAAGTTCGGTTAAACTCTTTAACTTGCCCATTTCAGATGGTATTCTACCAGTGATATTGTTCCCCGCGAAATTTAGGACTGCCAAATTTTGACAATTCCCCCAGCCCTTTGAGAGTTCACCATACAACATGTTATTACTCACAATAAACCTATATAGATGCAGAAACTCATGCACATGAAATGCCTCGGTTAGATTATCTACCAGTTCATTGTTTTCAAGCTCGAGTTGTCTTAGGCTGGTGCAATATTTAAGGCTTCTTGGTATAGAGCCTGTGAAATGATTATTGCCTGCCAGAAATTCTTCTAGTGTTCCGCTTTGACATATATTTTGAGGTAAATAACCAGAAAACTTGTTCTTATTCAAATACAATACTTTCAACAGTGTTAGATTGTCAAACATTCCTAATGGTAACGGACCAGTCAATTCATTTCCAGAAAGAGATAAGTAATTCAAATTTCTCAAATTACCCATTGATGCAGGGATTGAACCAGTAAGTTTGACCATGGACATATCTAAGGTAACCATAAACCTTAGCATTCCAATATCTCGAAGGATGGAACCAGCAGTTAGTTGATTTCCAGAAACTACTAAATAGGTAAGGTTAGTCAAGTTGCATATTGAAGCAGGGATTGGACCAGTGAAATTGTTTACGGACAAATCAAGAATTGAAAGAGACCGTATCCGTCCTATTTCTTGAGGAATGATGCCAGAAAGTTGGTTATTGTATAGTTTAAGAGTGCTCAGGCTAGTCAAATTGGTTAAAGAAGCAGGGATTGGACCAGTGAAATTGTTTACGGACAAATCAAGAATTGAAAGAGAGCGTAGCCTTCCTATATCTTGAGGAATAACACCAGAAAGGTGGTTGTCAGATAGGTAAAGAGTGTCCAGGCTAATCAAACTGGTTAAAGCGGCAGGGGCTGAACCAACCAGATTGTTCGCGGACAATCCTAGAAAAGTGAGCAGATATAAATTTCCAATTTCTTGAGGGATGGATCCACTAATTTGATTTTCAGAAATGTCTAACCAACGCAGACTTGTGAGGGAACCTATTTCTGGTGGAATATTTCCATAAAGTCTATTGACAGAAAGATCAAGGTAGGCGAGTTTAGGAAGATTACTAACTTGTGGAATGGTTCCGTAGAATTTGTTGGAGCTCAAATTGAGACTGACAAAATTGGAGAACGGTGAGAAGTCGAAACCGTGTAGCGTACCTTTTAAACTCAGACCTGCAATGTTCACTTCGGTGACGCTTCCCTCGCCGTTACAAGTGATTCCGTACCACTTGCATGGACTTGTTGTGTTCAGAGTGAAACTTGTATTCCCTGGACTTGTTGTACTCACAGTAGAATTTCTATTCCAAGAAAGAAGGAGAGAATGACTTTTGTCAAGTGTTGATTTCCAAGTCAGAAGAGCATCCACTTCTACTGATGCTTGCATCTGGTTTTCATAAGTTAAAGAAAATGAATCGGAACACGAAGCAAAAGGAACATTGTAAGATGAGATCAACATTACAAACGATACTACCAACAAAGTAGTAGCTGTAGTGTTAACTTTCACTTGTGGTAACATTTTCAAGAACAGTTGCAACTTTCGCTGATAAAAGCTTCAACTCTATATAGATATAAGTTAAGAGAGAGAGGCGACTGGTCAAAACTGGCCAACTCAGAGTAAGCTGTATAGGGTTAAATTAGATCTCCATTAATGCAAATCTTTATGCAACTGTAATTTGTTTATTTAGTTTGACTTAATTAGTTTATTCAGTTTGACTTAATTACAGGTATATTCATAGTCATGTATTTTCCTATCACATGGGTACCAACATCTTTATTATTTGTTATATATATATATTAGTTTAGAGAACATCTTACATGCCTTCCATCTGTAAAGAAATTGAACGCATCAGATTATTTTAACGAAAATGATTTTTGCCTAGCCTAACTCCGCCTGTGTAGTTCTCTGCACAGCCTGTCGTAAGCCAGGATAAAGGAGGAACGTTCGTGATAGGCTTGACAAGCCAACGGTAAAACCCCTTTGCCAAACACTTATGAGATGAGACCCAGATTAGAAAATTCGTTGGGGCGTAATCCTCTTAGCGACGCGCCATGCCGGAACCCGGGTGTGGTGTCAAATGAGCAAGGGCCGGATTGTCACCTCCGTAATGCGCCATGTCGCCTGAATATGGTGTCAAATGAGCAAGGGCCGCTACATCGCCGCCGGGATGTTGTGTTAAATGAGCGAGAGTCTTCGCACTTGACTTGACGAGTGCAAGAGGCAAGGAAGCCAGCCGAGGTAGGTAAGATTCGCTTAGGTAGTTGGAACGGGGGATCTTTGACAAAAAAAAAAAAAAAAACTAAGAGAGATAGTTGATACTGCGACTAGGAGGCATGTAAATATTTTATGCATGCAGAAAACCAAATGGACGGGCAGAAAGCAAAGGAGGTGGATGGTACAGACTTCAAGCTATGGTACACAGGAGCACAAGGGAGCAGGAACGGGGTAGGCATTTTAATTGATAGGAATTTTAAGGATAAAGTTATTAGCGTTAGAAGACAAAGGGATAGGATCATACTAGTTAGGCTCTTAGTTGGAGATGTGGGTATAAACGTTTGTAGTGCGCATGCCCCGCAAGTAGGTCTTAGTGAGGACGCTAAACGATAATTTTGGGAGGATTTAGCTAGCCTAGTTAGGGATGTGCCTAGCAATGAGAAGATTTTCATTGGAGGCGACTTCATCGGTCACGTTGGCACAGGCGGAGAGGGTTTGGGAGGGTGCATGGAGGGTTTGGATACGACGAGAGGAACCAAGAAGGTGAAGAGATTTTGAGTTTTGCGATAGCCTATAACCAACACCTTTAGGAAAAGACAATCCCATTTAGTTACCTATAGTAGTGGCCAACACTTGAGCCAAATAGATTTTACTCTGACTAGAAGAGAGGATAAACGCGAGTGCGTAACTGCAAGGTTATCTCGGGAGAATGTGTTGTCTCACAACACCAACTCCTGATCTCCGATTTTCACCGAGGGATACGTATTCGACAAAACAAAGGTGCCAATATTACGAGGACGAAGTGGTGGAAGCTCAAAGAAGATTCAACGAGGAGAGAGTTCACAGAGAAAGTCTTGGCAAGAGGAATAGGGAACGTAAACGAGGAGGCAAATGGCATGTGGGACGAGATGGCAACTCGGATTCGGAACATGACTGCGGAGATGTTTGGAGTGACTAGAGAAAATGGACGCGAACCGAAAAAAGACTTGGTGGTGGAGCGAGGATGTGCAAAAGGCGATCAAAGAGAAGAAAGAGTGCTACAAAGGTTGCATCATAACAGAAGTGAGGATAACATATGAAAGTACAAAGCGGCAAAAAGAACGCTAGGCGAGCGGTGCGCGAAGCAAGAGGTCGGGCATATGAAGATTTGTACCAGAATCTGAGCACAAAGGAGGGTGAGAAGAACATTTACAAGATAGCTAAACTTCGTGAGAGAAAGACGAGAGACCTCATCCAAGTTAAATGCTAAAGACGAGGACAACCAAATTTTGGTGAAGGATGCCGAGATAAAGAGTAGATGGAGAGAATACTTCAACAAGTTTTTCAATGGAGAAGATAATAGCACCTCGATAGAGCTAGATAATTCTTTTGATGACACCAACAGGGGATTCGTTCGGAGAATCCAAGAATCGGAAGTGAATGAGGCGTTAAAAAGGATGAAGGTAGGAAAGGCGGTAGGGCCAGATAACATCCCCATTGAGGTGTGGAGATGCCTAGGAGATGTAGGAATAGCTTGGTTGACTAAGCTGTTCAACAACATCTTTCGATCAAACAAGATGCCAGACGAGCGGAGGAGAAGCACATTAGTACAAATTTTCAAGAATTAAGGAGATATTCAAAATTGTACCAATTATAGAGAGATTAAACTTATGAGTCACACGATGAAGCTTTGGGAGAGGGTTATCAAACATCGCCTAAGGAGGAGGACAAGTGTCATGCATAACCAATTCGGTTTTATGCCTGGAAGGTCAACCACAGAAGCCATCTTTTTGGTAAGACAACTTATGGAGAGATACCGAGAGCAGAAGACCTACAATTGGTGTTTATCAATTTGGAGAAATCATATGACAAGATACCGAGGAACGTTATGTGGTGGGCCCTTGAGAAGAAGAAAGTCCCCATGAAGTATTTTACCCTCATCAAGGATATGTACAATGACGTCGTGACTAGGTTTGAGCTTGCGAAAGCGAAACTAGTGACTTCCCTCTCAAGATATGACTACATCAAGGGCCGACATTAAGCCCTTGCATTTTCGCGTTGGTGATGGATGAAGTTACAAGGAATATTCAAGGTAAAATCCCTTGGTGCATGCTCTTTGCTGACGATGTGGTGTTAATTGATGAGAGTAAGGTAGGATTAGATAGGCAACTAGAGTTGTAGAGACAAACTCTAGAGGCGAAAGGCTTTAGACTTAGTAGGACTAAGACCGAGTGTATGAGATGCGGTTTCAGTGACACTAGGCTAGAGGATAGGGAGGTCACTTTGGACGGGTAAGTAGTGCCCATGAAGGACAAATTTCGATATTTAGGGTCTATATTGCAGAGTGATGGTGAGATTGACGAGGATGTTCGTCATAGGATCCAAGCGGGATGGGTGAAATGGCGACAAGCATCTGGAATTTTATGCGGCAAAAAAGTCCCACAGAAGCTTAAAAGCAAGTTTTATAGGACGACGATTAGGCATGCGATGTTGTACGGTTCGGAATGTTGGGCTACGAAACGACAACATGTTCAGAAGATGAGCGTTGCAGAGATGTTGTATGCTGCGATGGAGTTGCGGACAAACAAGACGGGATCAAATTAGGAACGACGACATAAGTGAGAGACTTGGAGTAGCACCCATCGAGGAGAAGTTTATCCAACACTGACCGATGTGGTATGGAGAGGCACCAGTGCACGCTGGAACTGTACGCGGTGGAGTAATCACTAGGAAAGGCAGAGGTCGACCACAATTGACATGGGAAGAAACAGTGAATGGAACTGATAAGAATGCATAGAAATCTGCAATCCACGTAACAGAACCATAATATATTTGATGATTTGGGTTTTATTTCTAGCCTATCTCAACTTGTTTGGGACTAAAGGCTTGTTGTTGTTGTTGACTTTTGCCTAGCCTTTATGGCTAGCTGCTTACATGGTGCCTAGCCGTACTAAAGAAAAAGAAAAAAAATTGACTCCTGACTTTCTAAGATAAATTAGAAGTTATAAACTTTATTGTTTAAAAAAAAATGGAAATTGAAAACCTTAAAAGACGTTCTTGGTTTTTTCGAAAACCATTTTTCACCCATTTGTAGAATAAAAGTAATTCAGCTACCGAAGATTTATCCCACGAAAAACCCGACAGACCAAATGCGTGGGCCCCTGTTGTCTTGGTGGGGATGGGGATGGGTGGGCCCTTTTATGGGGTAAATCCTCGGTCTCTTTATTTTAGAGAGGTCTACGGAAAGATTCGAACCCATAGCTGATAATAGAACTAGAAATTCTAGAATAGATATTTTTTTTATGTTTCTTACCCATACGAACTTAGACTTTGTGCGTTTTTCTCTTTTTCGGTATACTAATATTGAATCTTAAGGAACAAAAACTCTATATTGTAAGAGGGAGAAAATTTGAATACTCGTAGAGGTTACAAGATACTCGTAGGGGTTACAAGATACTCTATGCAAGTCAGTAATAAGGCAAGGTGAGCCGTGAGCCACATGGCAGCTTCTAGAACAAAAACTTTAGCACACAGAAACTTCAAAAAAAAACTATCTGACCAATCATAAGCCTGTTAAGGATGATCTAGGTTAACTAGTGAACAGAAAAAGAGAATCAAGATGAATGAAACTAGTATACTAAGTATGAGAAGTCCTAAATTGAAAACATTCTTGAATTCTAGCTAGTGCGCATTCTATTTCGTTCACCTATATTACCGTACATCATGAATATTAACCTAAAGTAGGCAAATCCCTATTTCTGAATTGAAATTAACCTAAGTGCCCTAATTTCAGATAACAATTAGGAATTTTAGTTTTGCATATCAATAGCATTAAATTTAACGAAAGATGGCAGAAAAGCAATAGCTGTGTAAGATGAAATTGGATTTAGTTGTAAAGCATCAGACAATGACCAATTGAGATTTGTGTAAAGGTTATATTTTGTTACCTCAGGCAGATTGGTCTTGGATCATCAGCGGCTGATTTGCTTGAGCTAGATTGGGTACCTCTTCATCTTGTTCATGGTTATCATTGTTACAAGCATGCAAGTTTGACCCATACTGATTTAAAGATGAATTGTTTAGAAAATAAAAATCAGAAGACAGTTCAGAAATTGCAAGAGTAAAGTTTGATGCAGTAGAACTAGAATCAGAGTCTTCTATCGGATCATAGTCACTGGCCATAGTGATAGTTCTTGTTTCATGTGATTGAGATCCATCAGAGAGACTCGAATCAGAGAAGGTAATCATGAAAGCTGGTGCGCATTATTTCCTTATTAGGTTCTAAATAGTGTAATACTACTCCATCTGATCTGATTATGTTTCCTTACTAGACTAAATTTTCCACCCGCTTTCTAATCTATGACGGAGATGATTGAGATTCAGGTTTTTTACTGCTGTAAGCTAGGTGCGTATTACACACTTGTGATGCTTTAAATGATTTGTGCCAATGTTATGACTGGGGCTTATGAAAGGTTTAACTCTATTGTGTTCACCTAGATTACCGTATATCATGAATATCCTAAAGTAGGCAAATCCCTAATTCAAAAGGCATTTACTCTTATCTTTCTATATACAAATCATTATGATTCAACTTTTTCTAACAGATATCGCATAGACACTAATGACTAAAATCCAACTGATCCAAGTTGGGGTCAGTCTGAAAATTTCACTTGTCATGGGACAATAGACTACCCTACAAAATCACCAGACAGAAATAACAATAAATGAATGTAACAGAGATGCAAAGTAAAGAAAATACAAATTCCATCTGGCAATTACTAGGTGAAATAATAATTGTCAGATGGACCAAAAACATTTGCTGCCACCCTCCCTAGTATATGCATTTGGGTCAATCGAACAACCAGATGTCTTAGAAGTAACTATTAGCAAAACACTTCCCCCAAATTTAAGTAAACAAGTAGTCATATGACATCCAGGAGTGCAAATGTATACATAATGGTTCAGATCTTGCACTTACAGCTTTTACCAGCATAAGATTCAACACCCCAATGGTCATGGTCAACCTAACACGAACAAATTCATTTTATCAGTCATAGTCTCATAGAGTCCACCCAAATAATAAGATTTTTTTTTTTTTTAAAGATACAAATTTCACTAGGTTCAAATGTCAAGTACCATCCTGATCAAAACAAAAAGGAACCCCCACCTTCTCGAGTTTGCACAACCAGCCTTTCTTAGCGATTTTCCTCACAGCATTATCAAATGCATCGTCCGACGGTAATTGCAATACCCTGCATACAGATTGTAAAGAGTATAAATCCCCCAGGACCCACATACTAATACAAAAACACACATTTGTGGAACATTCATATGGAGCAAAAGATACTAACATACATGCTAACCGGAAGGAATATGGGATTCATTCCGCAGAAACCCTACCTTGGTCCTTATTAATCATTACAAAACGAAATCAAACAATAAACAAGTCAGCAAAGTGTGCCAAAATCAAATTCTTTGCCCTAAACCTGAGCAAAACCTTAGGTTTTCGAACATACTTTGGCTAGGTGGTTGACAGGGAATTGGATCAACAGTCTTGTCCTGATTCAGTCACTGTTGTTGTTCTGATTGAGTTGAAAAATGTGTTGGTGATTGACTGTTGACGAATAGGAAATTAAAATCCTCCTTGATTAGGTTTGAATAGTGTAGTAATACTCCATTTGATCTGATTATGTTTTCCACCCCCTTTCTAATTTATGACAAAGATGATTGAGATTCAGATTTTTGACTACTGTATAAGCTTGGTGCGCATTGCACACTTGTGAGGTTTTAAATGAAGTAGGCCAATGTTATATGACTGGGGCTTATTAAAGGTCTAAACATTTAAGCTTCACTTCCCAAACGACAAAACGAATGTGATGGCTACTTTTGAGTTACATTCGCAACCTTAGAAAACAGTATAGTTGTACTCAACCGATAAAAACAGCATACTAAAGCTTAAATAGAAGTAAGAACTGACGTGTGGCTTAAGGATACTGATGTTTATTTTGCAGGACACCATTCATAAAGCTTACTTGCACTTAATTGAACTCTCGATAAACTTCACGCTCTACTGGTTATAACCAGAAAACCAGAAAAGCCCCGTGACTCAGAAAATCTAATTATGTTACGCTTTATATATCTCACACACACATGAATTCAATCTTAAAATTTAAACAGCAGAGAATTTTTGACAGTAAACTCAAGTTTCAATGTATTACGAGTTCACTAGTGACTGGATTCTCCAGCTAAACATTGTTTTATTAGTAAGGGAACTGGGATTCAAATATTTCTTAAGCCAAATGACTATAAATTTCATCAATTTTCACTTTGGAAAACATACAGCAAGCAAGCATACAGCTGATATAGCAACTTAATGTCTGTCATTATATGGTAAAGAAGTAGTAGAGAGTGAATTGGTATACCTTCAACAGTTCAGGAACTTCTGCCTCATAATTGCTCACATACTTCCCCAAGAAAGACTTCTCAGAGATTCTTATAGCATTAGCAGTTTGTGAAGGATCAAAACCCATACCCTTAATCTTTTGTACATTCTCCTCAAATTTGCTGGTGCTGATTGAAAGTGAATTTTGGTTGTTTGATGAGAAACATTGGGTTAGAGGAGAAATGAAATTAACCCTAATTAGATGAAAACATAAAAATAAAGCAATGGGTATTTGTACAATCTCCATTACTGTTCCTTACTTGATACACTGTGCGGAACAGAGAGAACGTATCATTGTTGATGATGATGATGAAGAAGTAAGAGATTAGAGGAGAAATTAGGGGTTTCCAGAAGAACTCACTGGTTGTGAAGAAGATTTAAGACTAGTCGGAGATCAGAACGCTGGCCGGCCTGCTTGGTTTAAGAGGACAATACTTGGCCAGGGGCAAGGGGGCCATAACAGTCATGTATTATTGACCGATGTGTGCATATATAAATATACACCGATCAGGCCTTTTCTCTTTCACCAAATTTGGGGTTATGTGACTCTAGCTTCAGCAAAACACAAGAAAACGCAAGTGCAAGAAACAAACTAAGCGACAAATTGCAGTAATTAAGAAGGCACCAAGCAGCTTTGATCAAACGAAAGATGGGAAACAGTTGTATGCAACCGGGGGTGAAGACAAAAGATCAGAATAAAGAAGGAAAGGATAAGTTTCCGAGCGTGGAAGGATTGACGCACGAAATACAACGGATATATGATCAAGGGCCATCTACAGAGCAGAATGACGCTACAGAGCAGAATGCTGCTCAAAGCGACAGAATTCATGGCTGTGGGAAACGTCAGTGTTGGAGACCAGATTTACAGAGCATCCGGGAAGAAAATAGAGACATAGAAGCAGATGAAGACAATTGAGAGTATATGTAGTCTTTCTTTTTCTTACTTTTTTTGTTCTAGTCATGGAAACTGATTGATCATCTAAACAAGTATAGTTTTTATTCTTTTGTTAGTCAGTTTCAGATAATGTTAATTGAATCTACCCATCTTTGGCATGAACGATTTGGTCATATCAATTATCGTTTATTGGGGAAGCTAATTAATAAGGAACTTGTTAGAGGTGTCCCCAAGATACAAACCAATGTAGAGGGTATATGTGGTGCCTGTCAAAAGGGTAAACAACTAAGAGTTCCACATAAAGTGTCTACCAGTATAGCAACCAAAGCTCCACTTGAATTAATTCATATGGATCTTTTTGGTCATATCCAACAAGTCTCTGTTGGGGGGAATAAATATGCTCTGGTAATGGTCGATGACTACACTAGATTCACTTGGGTAGCATTTCTCAAGCACAAGAATGATACCCTAGAAGAGTTCAAGATAATTGTGAATAGAATCCAGAATGAGCAAGGTCGCACTGTTAAGAAAATCAGAAGCGATCGTGGCACAGAATTCAAAGATACTAAGGTGTTCGAGTTCTGTGACTCACTGGGTATAATTCAATAATATTCAGCACCTATCACACCTCGGGCTAATGGCGTGGCTGAAAGAAAGAATAGAAATATTCAAGAAATGGCTCGGGTTATGCTTCATAACAGAGATTTACCCTTAAAATTTTGGGGTGAAGCAGTGTTCACAGCATGTTATCTTATTAATCGTGTATATCTAAGGTCCTTCACCTTGAATACACCTTATGAGCTATGGTACGGTAAGAAACCCAATTTGGGTTATCTCCGTGTCTTTGGAAGCAGATGTTATATTCTTAAAGACAGAGAACAAAGAGGAAAATTTGACTCAAAAAGCGATGAGGGAATTTTCCTAGGATATGCATCTGACAGTCGGGGGTTTCGAGTTTTTAACACAAGAACTCAAGTTATGATGGAATTAGCCAACGTTATCATTGATGACATAACTGGATTCCGTCAGAATAACAGAGCCCCAGCAGAACTACCGCCGATTGAAACAGTAGAAAAAGGGCCTACGGTTCCCGAACCGGCCGCTACTGAAGTAGTTCCGACTGTGATCGATACAGAGACAGACCACAATAAAGACGATGATGTAGAGGTCGAAGTTGAGCCAACTGCTCCTGAAACACCTCTATGGGTCCGTCGTAGTCATGTACCTGATGACATCATTGGAGAAACATTCACTACAAAAGTGGTGACTAGGAAGCAAGCACAAAATATCTGTCAGCATGCTTGCTACCTGTCTAATGTTGAACCAAGGAATGTCGACGAAGCACTACAGGACTCTGCGTGGATTAATGTTATGCAAGAAGAACTTAGTGAGTTCGAACGACAAAATGTTTGGACACTTGTTGATCGGCCACAAAACATTAATGTTGTAGGTACAAAATGGATCTTCAAGAACAAGTCTGACGAGTTTGGCACTGTTGTAAGAAACAAAGCTAGGCTTGTAGCTCAAGGATTCTCCCAAATTGAAGGGATTGACTTTGATGAGACTTTTGCTCCTGTAGCAAGACTTGAATCCATAAGACTTTTACTTGCTCATGCATGTCATCTGAAGATAAAACTTTATCAGATGGACATCAAGTCAGCATTTCTCAATGGTGATTTGAAGGAAGAAGTCTTTGTTGCTCAACCGAAAGGTTTTGAGGACCCAGCTCATCCAAACAAAGTGTATCGGCTAAATAAAGCACTTTATGGATTAAAACAAGCTCCTCGAGCTTGGTTTGAGAGGTTGACAGCCTCCTTGTTGGGAAAAGGATTTATCAGGGGAGGAGCCGATAAAACCCTGTTCATAAAATGGTATGGTAAAGATAGTGTGATTGCTCAAATCTATGTTGATGACATAATTTTTGGCTCCACTTCTAGAAAACTTACCAAGGAATTCCAAAGCTCGTTGAGTGAAGAATTCCAAATGAGTAATGTAGGTGAACTAAAATTCTTTTTGGGAATACAAGTTCAACAACACGAAAGTGGAATCTACATATCTCAGCAGCAATATGCCAAGGATATGGTTGAAAAATTTGGTTTCAATAGTTCATCACCAAAACCAACACCTATGGCAACTACTGATAAAATCAGTAAAGATCTGCAAAGTGAAAAGGTCGATCAGAAACTTTACAGATCTATGATTGGAATCCTTTTGTACTTAACAACAACAAGACCCGATATTGCATATAGTGTTGGGTGTTGTGCGAGATATCAAGCTGATCCCCGAGTATCACATCTCAATGCTGTTAAAAGGATTCTACGATATGTTAAAGGGACAGTAGGTTTTGGCCTTACGTATACCTTTGACACCAACACCAATCTTGCAGCATACTCTGATGATGATTGGGCTGGTAATAGAGATGACATAAAAAGCACTTCGGGAGGTTGCTTTTTCGTTGGGTTGAATCTTGTAGCATGGCACAGCAAGAAACAAAACTCACAGTCATTATCTACATGCGAAGCAGAATACATAGCAGCTGGCTCTTGCTGCACTCAGGTACTATGGATGAAACAGATGCTCGCAGACTACGGTATCAAGGTGGGAACTATGAATATCTACTGTGATAATACTAGTGCTATACGCATTACTGAAAATCCAGTGGAACACTCTAGGACCAAACACATTGATATCCGATATCACTTCATAAGAAATCTCTATTAAGATAAGATTGTTATACTTGAACATGTGTCATCAGAACGACAACTTGCTGATATACTCACAAAACCATTAGATACACGAACGTTTCAACACCTTCGACAATCTATTGGTGTCGTTCTTGTTCATTAGAAACAAGAGTATCTAGTTTGTTAGGCAGAGGGAAACTAGATTAAAAAACTTTCTTTTGCAAGGGAGTAAATATCTGCATATGTCTTTACTTGTAGAGACATCAGTTGTTCTTTATTGAATGACACCACACGGGGGAGAGTTCTTAATTGAACTTGCGCTTAATAACAAATCTTTTTGGGGAGCGTGGATGTGGAATATTGGGAGAAAGTGTATCTTTATTTCTCCATAAGGTGAGAACTCAGGAATCTTGTTGTTCAGATTACCTAAGTATACCATCTTTACACTTGATATGCGAGTACTTGGCTTCACCTGTTATTATAGGTGTATGAAACCCTAGTCTCAAACTACTTTGTCATATTTTTCTGACAAATAGGGGGAGAATATATATGGTTCTTACTTCTTTGTGGTTGCATTACCATGCATAACCATAGGGGGAGAACATGTGCTTACTTATGGTGCTTTTCACAAAGTATCAAGTAAGGGGGAGTAATTAAAGCTAAGACTAAGCTTCGTATCAAGAATGAGTAGAATCACTTTAAAAGTTCTGGTACACCAACTTTAAAGTTTGCTCAGATTCTTACTCTTACGCACAAACAACATGTGGGATGAGCATACTAAACCCACGTAAGTTTAAGCATACCTTTATGGTTGTTTGAGCTGGATATGTTGTGACTGCTGACTACGGATTCATCAACAAGAGTTTAATGAACACATCAATACTCAAAGGAGAAGTTGAAGAATTCAAGAAATCAAGAGATACATCTGGTTAGTACTTCATTGTATATTATTTGAATCCATATGTAAATTGGTTTTGTCACTAAAATTGACAAAGGGGGAGATTGTTAGGGCATTGTCCGGTCAAACCCACTAGCGTTGGTATGTCAAG